>ML794941.1:119753-131715 GCA_009831015.1 Picea engelmannii
AAACTTTAAATAAAACTCAGCCTGTAACAAGAACAACACCAAAGGTAATTATCCAAGAACATGAAGAAGAACCTGTAGATGATTTATCAAATGGGGCATCTTTGAAAGATGTCATCATTCCAAAGAATAAAGTATCTGAATCATAGCGTAACATACAAAATCAGGTTCCCTGAACACCTCCTTTTCCTGAAAGGTTGCTCATTGAAAAACCAATTGTTCAATCTGAGTTTGACATTATGAGTGAACTAAGAAATGCCCGTGTTAAGATTCCATTGTTACAAGCGATTAGAGATGTTCCCATCTATGCCAAAACCATCAAAGAACTCTGCATTAAGAAACCAGGTTAGAAACAGAAAGATCCACCCACGATACACCTAGTAGGCCAGTCATCGAATTGTATTTCTGAAGCTCCTAAAATTGTGAAGTATGCCAACCCCGGGAACCCAATAGTTTCAGTTACTATCAACAATGTTTCTATTGGTAATACTTTAGTCGATCTAGGTGCAACCATTAATATGATGACTATCAATATAGTTGAACTGTTGCAACTAAGTCAATTCCTTCGCCCTACCCCTACAATTCTTGAACTTGCTGACTGAACAACTATAAAACCTGCTGGGGTCCTCGATGACATTCTTGTTACATTAGCTTCATGGGAATATCCTTTCGACTTCATGATTATTCATTCAAAGGACCCCATGAAAGGCCATCCAATTGTTCTAGAGAGACCTTGGTTGGCTACGACCAATGCTTTCATAGGATGTCGTGGTGGGGATATGTTCATCTCAAATGGCATTTCTTCACATAAACTCACTCTTTTTCCACTTGCTCAACCGGTTATAGAAGAATTATGGTGGCTAAAATGTCCCTATCACGAGAATGATGAGGGAGAATCTTTATTCTCTGTTGATGAATTTCACGCACTACAAGAACCAACAGAGGATGATTAAGCCAATTTCTTTCTGTGACAGAAAATGTCGAGTTCCCACAAACATATTTTCAATACGATCAAATTTTCAGAGAAGAATTTCAAGAACGAAGTGAGTTATTTTTCTCGTTTTCACCATCTATGGTTTTCACCATTGATGAGAATCCGAGGTCATATACCATTCCAGTAGAACATAGCCCAAGCAAATGTCTATACATCAACTCTGAATTAAGTCTCAGCCAACAGGAACAATTAACAAATCTTTTGAAAGAACAGTTAGGGGCATTTGCATGGGAGTACACTGATATGAGAGGAGTGCATCTTGACACCTGCATTCACCACATATATATCCAACCAGGGATAACCCCAGTAAGACAACCACAAAGGCATATGAATCCAATCCTAAAAGATTTTGTGAAAAAAGAGTTACATAAATGATTAAACGCTGGATTCATTTATTCAATTTCTGACAGCAAGTGGGTTTCACCTCTTGTTGTGGTACCTAAGAAAATGACAGGGAAATGGGGAATGTGTGTAGACTTTAGGGAGTTGAACAAGGCAACCCTGAAGGACTACTTTCCCTTGCCCTTTATAGATCCGGTTTTGGATACCTTGGCTGGAAAAATATACTTTTCCTTTCTCGATGGATATAGTGGATACAATCAAATTCAAATTGCTCCTGAAGACCAGGACAAAACAACATTTATGTGTCCTTGGGGCACATATGCTTATAAAGTGCTACCTTTTGGACTATGCAATGCTCCTGCTACATTTCAGAGAGCAGTCCTTGGGATTTTTGCTGACTTAATTCATGATTGTGTGGAAGTATACATGGACAATTTTACTGTTTATGGTAACACTTTCGAAGAAGCCTTAAGTAATCTTGAGAAAGTCTTGATTCATTGTCAGGAATCAAATTTATCCCTTAGTCACGAAAAATGTAAAATGCTATTAACTGAGGGAATAGTGTTGGGTCATTATTTGTCTACAGAAGGAATTAAAGTTGATCCAGCCAAAATTGAAGTGATAGTTAAACTTTCCTCTTCGAAAACCCAAAAAGATGTGCGAATTTTTTTGGGACATGATGGATATTATCGTCAATTTATTGAAAACTTTACAAATATAGCCAGCCCCATGTTTAAACTGTTAGCAAAAGATGCAAAATTTTGTTGGGATAACAATTGTCATAATGCTTTTGAGAATTTGAAAGCAAAATTGTCCATGGAACCTATTCTAAGAGGACCAAATTGGTCTCTTCCTTTCCATATTTCAACTGATGCCTCAGACACTGCTTTAGGTGGAGTGCTTGGACAAAAAGAAAACCAACAAAAATATGCAATTTACTTCACTAGCAAAAGACTTACTCCCCTTGAATTGAACTACACTGTAACAGAGAAGGAATTTTTGGCAGTAGTTCATGCCATTAACAAATTTCGTCATTACATCACTGGATATGAGGTGTTTGTACATACCGACCATTTTGCTATCAGATTTTTGATGAAAAAACTAGTTACTACTGGAAGAATCACACGATGGATTTTGCTACTTCAAGAATTTAACATCACTATAGTTGATCGGCCAAGAAAGGGAAATGTAGTTGCAGATTTTCTTTCTCGTATCCCTCAAGATAGTACTGACATTTCAGTGAATGATAATTTCCCTGATGAACATTTGTTTGCAGTAGCTGTTAAGACCCCTTGGTTTGCGGATACAACAAATTACTTAGCTACAAGAAGATTGCTAGCTCATTTGTCACCACCACAAAAGAAAAGAATTGTCCAGCAAAGTGCTTATTACTCTTGGGTAGGAAGTGATCTTTTCTATATAAGTCCTGATATGATGATTAGGAGATGTTTTCGGGAAGATGAGATTCTTGATATCCTTCAGGCTTGTCATGATGGGCCATGTGGAGGACATTTCTTTGATAAGAGAACAACATATAAAGTCTTACAATCAGGATACTATTGGCCGACACTGTTTAAGGATGCAAAAAAATATGTGACAAGTTGCGATAGTTGTCAGAGGATGGGAAGACCTACTATAGAAGGCGAGATGCCCTTACGACCACAGGTTGTGATTGAACCATTTGATAAATGGGCACTTGATTTTGTAGGACCGATTTCCCCAATGTCGAGGAAGAAGAAGTACATCTTGGTTTGTACAGATTTTGTGACCAAGTGGGTAGAGGCAAAATCGTTATATCAAGCAACTGAGAAATCAATGGTTGAATTTATTTATAAAGATATCTTTACCCGCTTCGGTGTTCCACGAGAGATTGTTACCGATCAAGGTGCCCAATTTAATTCTAATTTGATAAAAGAACTCACAGATAAATATGGGATAAAACACTGTAAGTCTTCCCCATACCATCCACAAGCCAATGGGAAAGTGGAATCCATGAATAAAGTTCTAGAAGCTATTCTGACCAAGACAATACATTTACATCACAAAGATTGGGCGGATAGRCTTCYAGAGGCTTTATGGGCATACCRGACTACGTGGAGAAATACCACTGGTCATACCCCTTATGAATTGGTATTTGGCAAGMAAATTCTCCTTCCCATAGAATTTCAGATTCATAMCTTCYWCMTAGCARCAGAGTTGGGRTTGAATTTGGATGAGGCACAKAAAYARAGAGTYATKCAACTAAATRAATTGGGAGAAATTAGGCAAGATGCTCTTYAAAGAACTATCCTTGTACAAAATCAACGTAGMAAATGGCATGATAAATACATTAARAAAAAGCATTTTCAACCAGGGGATTGRGCATTKYTTTTTGATTCCAAATACAAAAMTTTCAAAGGAAAACTTATGACAAGATGGTTGGGACCTTATGAAGTGGAAACTGTTTTTGATAATGGATCTGTCAGAATCAAGACCATAGATGACTCTCAAAATTCCTTTGTAGTAAATGGACATCGATTAAAAGTGTATAACGAACCCTTGTCAAGAGATGATTTTCTACAGGAAATTGCTAAACAACCAGAATTAAAGATAGTAGGAGAAGAGTCTTCTCCTCCTGCTAATCCTTGATCATTTTTGCTGTTTCAAGATTTTGTAAATAATAAAATTTTAACAGAAAATAAAAAATTAAACAATAAAAACTATATATAATTTTTTTCTTTTTTTCTTTTTGGATATGTTGACATATTGTTTTCAGTTTTACAGGCTTTTCAAAGAAAGTACAAAATTGAACTTCATCACTTTTTCACGACAGGTAAGAAGGTAAGACCATTTTATTTTATGAAATTCTCTTATCAATATGCACTGTCTTGTTTTGAAATTAATAAATTTGAGCTTGTTTGCTCCCTCTGAATTGCTCATTAAAGTATAAAAGGGGCATTTATTAGGGATAGGATTATTCTTTACCAGGCCTGATAGATTATGATGGGAAAGAAACCCCCCTAGAGTTTTCTTTTAGCATTTTCTCAGACTCTCAAAACATGAGAAAGCAATGAGCATATACTAACTTGGGCTCATAAAATCCACAAGTAAGTGATTAATGTTCCAAAAATTATTCTCTGCAAGATTTCTATCTGCACTCGCGTTGGATGATGTGGAATACGTTAAGGTCCACCTTCTAACAAGTCTCACTCCATCGACACCAACACCTTATCTAGAGTAGAGATTAGAGACTACTTAGTACCTTGGGATCTGCATGCCTCAATGGAAGATTTCCTTGCTAACAACCATGGGAATATATCAATGTCTCTTGGTTGATAGATCCTACAGGTGACTCGACACCAAGACCTTTATTCATACCTATTAGGATGTACTATAGGTACCTTGAGGCCCATTGACATCATTGGTGGGTCATCTTGCATTGGTTACCGACATTCATTAATGCCTGGTAATCCAATGATTTCTTTTTGTGTTCAACTCCATAACATTTATTCACACAAATAAGAATTGTACCATGGGTTAAAGATTTGAAGCTGTTGAAGACATAATTTTAATTGATTCCTTTCAGGAATGAACAGAAGACAGGTTCAGGGATAGCCATCAGATAATTTTCTTTCATAAACAGGAAGTCTTTTTCTCAGCAAGTTATTATTTGTTCAAGTTTATCTGCAGATTTCGGGTTATTTCATCAGTACTAGTCAGTGCTAGACAGAATCCATCAGCTACAGTGGTTATCAACAATACAAATTCCAGTTACAATTTTAGCACTCTCCAGGTTCAGACTTGACTTCAAAGATCTCTATAGTAAGAAATGCATAACAGGGAGTAGGTAATCAAACTCAGGTACGCTTAGTTTCATGTTGGTTTAATGTATTAAATTACATATTAATAATTTGAACTAGGAATGCCTCGATAATCCATAACATTTCATTACCTTCTCGACATTTCATATCATGGGAAATGCACTGCATATCATGGGAAATGCACTGCATTATCTTGACATTTCATATCATGGGAAATGCACTGCATTATCTTGGCTGAATTTGGCACGATTCATATGTAATAATATTTTGAAAACGTGTATGACCATCATCGTTTCCTTACATGCTATTGATCCTCATGACATTTCAACCATCCTTTTATAATTCCTATCACGACTATTTCACACATCATACTCTATTCCTCTGTTGCCCTCATCTAATTCCGCTGCTCACCTATGGACATTTCCTATTATACTGAGTGAAATTATGGTGGCGAATCGTCACGAACCTGAGACTTATGCAGATTTGGAGGCTCTTTCTGATTATGAAGCCACCAAACACATTTTTCAGAAAGTTGGATGGGAGCAATTCTTCAAGAAATTTGATGGGTATGATGATACGGTGACACTTCAATTCACTCTGCACTTTCATGGTGGACTAGCTAAAGTGGGCGAGCTAGAGTTTGAAGTCACAAAAAAATTCATTTCCGAAGCAATTCAATTACCCAACACTGGTCAGAAATGGACGAAGGGCCAGCTAGTCGACAAGAAGCTCTGAACGCAACTCCTACAACCCCAGTATTAGAAATTACAATGGTCAGAGGGCACATCAAGGTCGTGGTTTGAACCAAAATGGGCTCAGTTGCTATCCATACTCCAACGCTACCTCACTTGCGAAGTATGGTACACGATTGTGTTTCCATGTCATGCTCGACTCCTTCTACATTTCAAAGGTAACCATTTGATGAACATCCCCTATTTTCTGTTGAAGAGTTTGAAGAAAATGGCAGAACAAGTCCACAAAGCCAAAGATTTTAGAGGTAGCTTGTTTCATTTTGGTCTTGTCAAAATTTTGGTTAAGTCTGCGTTATCCCACAAACAGGAATCTTGGGATATGTTCGTTGTAAGAACCCTAGCTTCTGACAAATCTAAAGATAAAAATATTGAGTCCGCTCCTCCACAGAAGAAGTCGAACTCTAAGAAAAAGGGTGTTAAAACCCTGACAAAAATCTATGATGACCCTAAGAATACACTAGACTGCACAATTGAGGCCAGTGATGATAATCCTGGTACATAACGTTCGTTTGATGTCTATGGTTCTGATGGTGTGGAAACTAACCATGAAAGAGTGGAAAACATTGTCCCTACAAAGGCGAATGTTGAAATTTTGATTTCTCCTCCAACTGCTAAAAATATTGTTGATGTGGAACAACTTGAGGAGTTAATTGACAAACCTAGGAGAAATCCCAAACGAAAATGCACACGCACACTGTCAGATATGGATAACTCCATGCCTAGTTACCCACCACAGGAAAGATTAAAAAGTATGGATGATCATGAGGAGGCTCCAAAGTCTTATGAGATGACATGGACTCTCTCCCAATTGATTCAAAAAGTCCGTAAAGTCAATCGGCAAGATAATGCACCCAAAGAAATTGAGCAGGACAAGCCAATTCAAATGCCAGTTGATACCCCTGTTCAGGTGTATGAGGAGTTCACTCATGAACTCAGTCTAGTCGACAACCCTGTTCAAGTATATGATGAGTTTACTCTTGAACCCCGTCCAGTCGACAACCCTGTTCAAGTATATGACGAGTTTACTTCTGAACCTAGTCTAGTCGACACCCATGTTCAAAGACTAGATGAGTTCACTCATGTGTCCAGCCCTCAAACACAACAAGAACATGGTAAAACATTCGAATCTTACTGTGAAATCTCTTCCAGTAGATCCTTGAGACCAATGGTAGCCAGATTGGAAAGCATGAATCACAGGTTAAAAGAGAAGTTACATGAATATACCATACTGGATCGGCACATCAAAATAGAAAATGAACTTATGAAACTCAGGAAAGCTCATTTCTCGTCAAATATTGAACGATTAAAACGAAAAAATAAAGGTCTTTTTTAGAAGAATAGGATACTATAGAAGATTTCCAGGAAGCACATCATCATTAATCGAGTTCTTAAGAAGGAAATCAGAAGCATGAAGAAACATGAGAAATTGAAAATGTTGGTTGTAGTTGCTGCAACACTCTGATGAATCTCAGTTTTTGACTTTTTATTGTCTGAGGACAGACAAAGACTTCAGCTTGGGGGAATGTTAGTCTCCAGTTTTGACTATATTTTTGCCTATATCATGTCAAATATACCCCCATTTTCATATCTAGTATCATTTCCTTCTGGCCTTACCATGACACATTTGACATCCTTTTACAACTAAATGGGGCTATTCAAGGCATTCCTATGATTCAAGTTATTTTTAATGTATTTTGATATTTTAAACTAATATTGATACTAACGTGACATGAGTTAGGTACTTGTTCTTTTGAAACAGAACTTATCAGTACTAGGTACTGGCTCGCACTTAGTGGAGATGCCCAAGAAGATGCCAAAGACTTGCACGACATGGCCAGCATGGATTGACAGTCTGATTCATATAATTGATTGAGTCATAACTCAATATGCTGACTCAGGGCGAGATTGTAGAATTGTTTTATTATAATGCTTTATGATCCACGCTTCTTGACATTGCGTGTCATGAAGCTATGAAGTTCGTTTTAACTGACTATGCGTCATTTTCAGATCTAAGATCCGTTTAGATTAATGCACCTATGTTCAAAACTATTTTGGGGAGGATCTATATAAACTGGAATCACTCTCAAGAAACGTTGGTTACAATATGCTATGTGATACAATTTCTGATAATACAACTTGCTATGCGTTATGTTATTCGCTGTTAAAATGAATTGAGTTTGTTTTATGAATTATGGAGTGTGAAGTATGAATTTTTTTTTGCATGGAATAATCTGAGTAGCTCTGGTTTCGTTTTAGGGTGATTGCACCTCTTGGTTGGGCCCACCAACAGGTTCAATTTGCTGTCTCTTTTCCACAGTAGAGTTAGTGTATTTTTAGTTTTAGAATCTGCATGTGAGTTAGTTTTTTGAACTTGGAATTACTCTGTCAAATTCTGGCTCAGCCATTTTTCGATTTGATCATTTTCAGTTTGATATTATCTCATATATTGATGAATGTTGAATGCGTTATTTGTCCCTGTAGAATTTGAAGAATGAACCAAGTGCTTAATCTAGATTTGCTCTGTTTTTTTAGTTTTTAGTTTGATCACGATTCAAAGATAATTTGAGTTTAGACTTACTCTGTTCTATTAGGATAGCTAGCTTATAGTCGGATTAAAGGAAGCTTCCAGTACCTGTAGGGTAAAATAGGACATTTATTTGTTTCACCCGTGTTAGATTTAGAACTGTTTTGATGCTTAGGTTAAAAGGTTTTTAAAATGATCTCTCTTTTATGGTTTAGATAGATATGATGATGATTAGATGTTTAAGATAATGATAGATAGTCTTGGGTGATTATATTAGATTAGGAATATAAATACCTGTACTTCAACTCAGAATTGTTTCCATTTGATGAATTAGACAAGAAATGATTAGTTTCAAGATAATCATTAGGGTTCAGTTCCTAAGAGTAAGTTTGTGTTTTCTTCTTAGAATAACCTTTAGATAGGAATTAGAATCTTACCAGCACATATAGTGTAGCAGCTCTAAGTTCACTTACCCTGGTTTGACAATTCAGTGTTTTCAGGTAATTAAAAAAATCTTTAATATAACAGCTTGACAATTACTTCTCTTGAGTACCTCCTCAACTGCTTTCACATTTGAGGGGTCATACCCAATCTTCAACACCAATTCTTCTAAGGAATTTATTTTGTTGTGCTTTGCAAAAGATGATATCTTCTCCAATTTTAACTGAGTCTGAACGTTGTTCAGAAAAACCTATAACTTAGCAACATAAGTAGAAGCATTTGCCAATGTAGAGAAAACCATTTCTCCTGTTTGCCTGTGTAGATCCATCTGATTAGCTGGGTGTACATCTATGATGTTGAACTCAAACATTGCCCTTTTGTAATCAATTATTGTTTTTGGATCGGGTACTTGTGCGTGCAAAAAGGCCATGTGCATTCTGCCTTTATATGCATCAAAAGATGATAACAGTCTGTGCTGTGCCATGGACGTTTTCTTCCAAAATTGAGCATAGGTGTTGTTGGTCAGCATTTGATTATTCTTCTTGATCATATCATATTTCTCAAAAATACTCAATTTTGCACCTCCTTTATTCAGCTGGTCAACTAGTGAAGTGTTAGTTTGCTTCTTAGATGAAGAGGTGATATGCTGGTTGCTTGAGATAAGAGGTGAATGATCACCTTTCATAACTGTAGTGGACTGGGTTTCCTTTTCACCATTTGTGTCAGTTGTATGACTGGATTTTGGACTTTTGGTGTGTACCTAGAAATCCTCAGCCGAGACTTCTGTGACTGAAAGGGAAGTGTCTTTTCTGGGTATTTTCTCCTTTGGTACATGTGGTGTGATTGTTTGCAAGATAATAACTGAAGGAGACTGTTGTTCTACCTCTTCCAGAGTGTTCACCTCCCACTCCATTTGATTCACAAACTTCTCTATCTCCAACTTGGGTGTATGAACATACGAGATATTTTTATTCTTCACTCTCATCTTCGAGATGATCCCACACAGATTGTAGTGCCACAGGAAAATTGTTTCAAACTTCATTCCCCTCAAAAGTTTATCTGCCTCTTCCCCGACAGCTCGACTATTGCAGATAAAAGATCTTATCTGCCCCTTAATCCTCAATCGTTGTTTCTTCTTCAGAGACACAAAGTGTATATCATTTGAATTTATCATTTGTCGTATATATTCCAGGGAAAATATCCTCACAGGAAAATACTTGGGTAAATTGTACGGAGCTAATTCACACCTGTATACTCTGATTTTTGTGTGATTTTAATACAGGTACCAATCTCCCGTCTTTGCGAGGTCCGAGAGGTGTAATATTCTATGGATATATTCATTTATCCTTAGATCTAGTCTCCCACTGAGCATGCTCACCACTGGATGGTAAAACTACTCGATGAACTGTTTGAAGCTGAACTCTGTGGAGTTCCTTCTGAGCAGCAAAGTCCAAGATGTTACTGCCTGTGGTTTTCCATCCTTTTCCATTTTCTGCATCATGAAGGAGAACCTTTCTGCTTGAAAGAAGGTGAACATGTAAGCCATTATTTAGGAATACCGGAACATGCCCTCTATGGCGAAATTAGAAAGCTGATCATGGATGTTCTCTTCCAGGAAAGTGTTGTAGTCAAATTGGATGGTGGCCTTTTCCTCAATAGAGAAAATGGATAGGAACCCCAATATAGGTTCATCTACCCATTCATATGAAAAATAACCAAGTAGACAATAAAGTGATGAAATCACTAGGTTTCCCTTTTTTGAGAACATGGAGGAATGATACAAGGGATTTTTCTTGGGGGTCTGAGCATCCTGTGGGAGGAAAATATCAAATATCTGGGCTCTTTGAGGAAAAGACAGATTCTGGTACAACTCTGTTATGATTTCAAGGTTGAAAGGGGAGGCGGATTCAGCTCTAGATATCTGCATCATCTGATCAATGGCCTCTAGTGTGATAAATAAAAGAGTTTCTACAGATGAAGAAACTATGGCTCTCTGGTCGGGGAGGTAATGAGATTGACATTTGAGGGTGAATTCATGGAAATGATGGACTTGGGGAAAGAGATACAGAGGAAGGTTAGATTCCCAGAGCCCAATATCATCGCTTTGATCTAGGAACGTGTCTTTAAACCATGACTACAATTCTACGAAATCAAATTCTCACTGTACCAACATCATCAACTATACACCTCATGTATGTGCCAACTCATCAATTGCTTGTCTCAACCATGACTAGTTTTGGATTAGTCAACAACCCCAACTTGAAATAATCATAAATTTGTACCTGTAATGAATAAAGATATGCAACTGATACACAATGTTATTCAGTGTTTTCTATTCAATTTCTCCAGGTGGAACTACTTGGAACCTCTCAGAAAAGGAGTTATAGCAAAAATGGCATACCTTGCTGAATTCTGGCTTATTCTAGAGGGCAAACTTGTAGAGCGTGCTCCACAAAAAATGTTTGTTGAATTGATTTGAAACTATTACAAAACATACTACAGACTGTAACCTAACCAACACATCTTTTCTGACAAAATTTGGATCTGTTATGAAGAATTTATGACGTTTTTACCTGAAACACCTGTTTTTGACTAGTTTCAGGACTAACCACAAACCCTATTTTCCACGGAGTGTAACTCCCAAAATACAACGATCCACAAGATGAATTTTTTACCACATATAATTAGGTATTTTTTCTCAATGGAATAGAAATTTCATGGTCTGAATCATTATATAAAAAAAGTTATAGCGAAAATGGTGAGATGACTTGTAAATAACATACCTTAGAAAGCATCATCAAAATAATTTATCCTCCCTTCAATTTCGACCCTCTTTTCTTCACCTTCCTTCTGAAATTCAGCTTAGATATCCTTGGTTACCTTAGTCACCTATAAATATTCAATATTCTCAAGTGTTCCACACCAAAAATGCTCAAGAAGCTCTCACAAGAAGCTCTCCATCAATACTGCAAAAGATATTCTCACAAGAAGCTCTCCATTAATCCACAAAAATGATGATCTACAAGAGACCATTGCTATCTTATTTATACTTTCATCCTCTAGGTCACTTAACCCATTTTTAGGTCACTTAACCCATTTCTAGGTCACTTAA
>ML794941.1:154593-211471 GCA_009831015.1 Picea engelmannii
TTTGAAGGTAACTTACACTGATCCTATACCAATTCATTGTGATAACACCAGTGCAATAAGTGTCTCCAAGAATCCTGTTCTTCATTCCAAGACTAAGCATATTCCAATCAAGTACCATTTTCTCAGAGAACAAGTTACAAACATAATTGTTCAGCTGAATTATATCCCTTCCAAAGAACAGATTGCTGATATATTTACTAAACCATTAGCTGCGACCCCTTTTGGATATCTTCGTCAAAAGCTGGGGGTTACAAACTCTTATGTCTAAAATGTGCACCTGGTCAGGGGGAGTGCTTATTGAATATCTGGTGAATTTCCTAAATGCTTATAGATGACAGGGGGAGTTTGTTTTTGCAACAAAGATCAGAGGGAGAATACTTCTTCTTTGACATTGATGTCAAAGGGGGAGAAAAGATCACTTTCGGTCGAACCGAAGCATAATCATTTCGAGAGCAGAGTTGAAGAGCAAATGCAGAGTCGAGAGGAGCACGGAGCAGAAGTAGAGTCGTTTTGGGAGCAGAGTTGAGTCCGAAAGGAAATTGGGTGCTTGAGTTGCCATCAATGCCAAAGGGGGAGATTGTTGGTAAATATGTAACAGCCAGCGAATGGGCAGTGTATACTTGTCATTGATGGTGAGTACAGTTGTGGTTGTGGAGATGACTCAGTGACCATTAGATCCAAGCGCAAGACCTGATCATAGTTGGATAAAGGATAACCTGCACGCCCTTTAAAGTACAAGGAGAAGTGGGAGTAATAGCGATGTGCAAAATCGCGAGATCTAATCTGAGCCGTCGAGCTAGAAGTGATCTGGACCGTCGATTCAAGTCTGTATCGGAGTTTTGCAGATCGCAAAATCAAGGAGACAAGAACACAATGCAACAGAAATGCCGAAATCGCGATATACGATATTGCGACACAATCGTAACCATTGATCCAAGACTGCACCTGAACCGTTGATCAAACTCCACGTCGGAGTTTCGCGAATCGCGACTTTGGAATGCCAAAATCTCTTGACATCAAAAACTCTGAAATCGCGAATTGCGATTTCGTGATTTAATTGCAGCCGGTGAATCCTGAATGAATCTGAACCGTAGAATCGAGTCCCTGTCAGAGTTTCGGGAATCGACACTTTGCAATGTCAAAATATCTTGACAACGAGAAACCCGAAATCGCGATGTGCGATTTCGCGATTCAATCATAACCGTTGAATCCAAAATGCATCTGGACCGTTGATTTTATCCATCGGAGTTTTGGGGATCGGGATTTTGAAATGTCTAATCCACTTGACATCAAGAACCCCGAAATCGTGAAATGCGATTTTGCGATTTAATCGCAATCGTTGAATCCAGAAATGACCAGGACCATTGATCTGATCCTCCATCGGAATTTCGGGGATCGGGGTTTTGTATTGACAAAAACATTGAACTTCAGACATCGCGAAATCGCGATATGCAATTTCCCGATATGGCATATAGCCTGTGGGCCACCCAGGAGTCATTGGAGGACAGGTGTAAGGAGTACAGAGGAAGTCGGGGAACGACATATCGTGGGTCCAAGGGGCGTATGCGCATTGTCATTGAAAACCCCAAAACCCCGACGAGAGGTATGGTGGTGGTCACGTGATAGCTGGTCACATGGACCATTGTGTAGCCAGAAGGGGCTAAAGCTCAGGAAAGGAGCACATCGGGGATCAGAGAATTGGGGGTTCCGAGTACATGTACATCTCGACACTGAGAATGCCGAAATCGCGATGAGTGAAATCCCGATGGGATCTGAACCGTTGGATCAAATATTGATTGGAGGGCTGTTGTTCTTTCTCATACATTAACGCTTCAGTTATGAATCCATTAAGAGAAACAGATTGATCATGACAAATTGGTTAGCGTTTCAGTTAGCAAGACAGATGTCCTTGTATTACCTATTGGAAGGGGAAGTGGAATCATCAAGGAATCATGTATAAAAGAAAATGAGCGAGACTGAATTTGGTTGGTTGTTCTGAATGGAAAAAGCATGAAATAGTAAGAAAGGAGATGAGGCTGAGCATGAAATTTCAATAGATATACAGAATGGAATGAAATGTAAAAGAGAGACAAAGCTGAATGACAGACAGAGTAGAAGAAGAAGAACAGAATGACAGAAGAATGTGATGCAGAGCTGACCTGTTGAGGAAGAGAAGAATTGCAGAACAATCTATTGAAGATCAGATTTACAGAACATATTAAAAATGGTAAGAAGTGATTTACCTGCATAAGTTGTCTGTGTATTCATTATTTAATATTTTAGGGAGGTTGGGAGGTGCTCGGGAGGACTGTTGTCCTCAGAAGTTCAAGTGGGTGCTTGAACACAGGAAGTTGTAGCTTCCATCTGGTTGCAACCAGAGAAACAAGGGTGGCAGGGTGGTGCTAGGGAGAACAGGTGTTCTCTATTATGCAGGTTGGAGCCTATGTAACTGGAAGTTGGTGCTTCCATCCAGTTGGTGCTGGAACACTCAGGAAGTTGGTGCTTCCATCCAGTTGGTGCTGGAATACTCAGGGAGTTGGTGCTTCCTTCTAGTGGGTGCTAGAGAAACCAGAGAGTTGGAGCTCTCAAACAAGTTGTAGCTTGTAATACAGAGGTAGAAGCCTCACATTGAGTTGGTGCTCAATTGTAAATGATGTATAGAACTGCAAAAGACTGCCTATCATTTCGAAGAAGAAGAGGTTTTCTCCCTTTATGGGTTTCCTCGTGAAAATCTATCTCTGTGTGTACTTCATGTGTGACTGATGGTTTTTACTTTTACTGTTCATATGTTGTACATTGTTGATGACCACATTAAGAAAGATTAATAATGTTTTAATAAGTATAAAATTGTTTAAGCTTATATACAACTGATTCACCCCCCCCTCAGTTGTTTTAGTATTTCCAACACCTGGGACATAATTACCCAGTATTCGATTGATTTCTTGATCTGAGAGATGCTTCTATCTCTTAGCACTAGAATACCATGCTCCTCTACGTCTCGACCCTTCTGCACTAAACTGATGTAGTCAATTCTTTCTATCGCTTCGTATGATTTTTCATACCACATCTCCACATCCTTGCAAGTTGCCAGTGCCATAAGAGTATCTTATTGGAAATCAACTATAATTGCAATGACAAGATGTCCGTTTGTGAACTTTTCATAAGCATATCGGAACTCACTCTTCATAAACATTGTGGCTTGCGTTGAGTCTTGATAGTATTTTTCCAAATGGCGCAGATGATCTAACTCCTTTAGTGCAGTGACCAGTTCCTCTTCATATCACCTTGCCCGATCCAATGTGGCATCAGTGATAGCCATCACTGCACTGATGATCTCAGATGTATTTAAGTTTTCTATGTCAAGAAACTTCTCCTCTGTGGTGATGAGAATCGAGCTATCCAATGTGAGTCTTCTCTTCTTGGTGGTCCTCTTCATGATAACTTTCCTCTTCATGTCATAAGAGATCGCTTGTATATCGTCGATCTCATCAATAGGCTCAGGGATTTATTTTTCTCCCCAGGTTAGAGTGTTTCCCAAGCTCCCTGCTATGTGTATTTGTTCTAAGGCTAGTTCCTGTACTTCTTTCATATGCTCTGATGGCTCGACCTTTGTTTGTTGTTCATCGACTGGTGAGGTATCAACCAAAATTGAAGAGTTAGTGATAGGTTCAATACTTACTTGGTGATCGAATGTTGAGGTCTCGATATTCTGTTGTTGCACTTCCTCTTTTTGTCCACCTAATCCTAGCTCCTCTTTGAAGATGTCTTTAGGGGTCCCTGACAGGTTGAGAAAATTAGTGTCCAAGACACCTTTGGCCTCATGGTCGCCCTGTAGAGGGTTTTGAACTGATGCATCGAGACTTGGAGAAGATGTTTTCTGAGGTTTCTTCTCCTCTGTAATCGGTATCAGAGTTACCAAAGAGACCTCCGAACTCTCTTCATCACCATAGATGGGTATGAGATCAAACAGAGGATTTGGCACACCCATTTCATCTTGTGTTCTTGTACTCCCATACTAGATTGGACTGGTCGCCAATGATCTAGCATGTGGTGATGCAACTCTAAGGTTTTCCCGACCTGTGTATTCCTCCAGTTGTGTTTACTCCGAGCCATTTGTCTCCTCTCTAATTTTGATTGGGTCATCTGAGGGGATCCTCATCATTTCCATGAGTTGATGATCATTCTCTAGCTGGTCAATGACTCTCTGGGATCCTTCTAGTAACAACAACCCTCTCCTTTGTGCCTATGTGGTTCCTGCTACTATGATTTCTTCTCTAACCCAGAGAGATTTTTGAGTCGACTGCTCTATTGTTTCAACCTGCTCATCCATGCTCATAAATTTGAACCTAGTCATGTTTGGGTTAGCCTTTCTCTGTAATACCTCCTCCCAGTCCTGAGCACATTCTGTGAAAATCTAATCTTTAAACTTGTCATGTGTGTATGGCCAACAAGAAGAGACTTGTGAAGCATATTGGAGGAATAGGTCTTTAGAGTCATGCTTGTGAAATCGACCTGTCAGGAACCTGTATTCCAGCTGATTCAAACCCTCTTGTTTATCTTGAGAAGTATCCTTCACTATATAAAACCCCACATGGAAATTGTAGGTTATAAATGCTTGTTTCTTGTCCTTAACCAAAGTGGCGTTATAGCCATGCAAGATAGTTTGATAACATATTTCTCCAATGATGATCCTGTTTAGGACGTGAGCAGGGAGAAAATGTGGTGCTCTGGTGGCCCCGAACAACCTGATATAGGTTGTGTGTTCATCTATATACCAATGGCCTACTTTCAATATCATTTTCTTGGCCACTACAGACAACCTTGGGAATTCCTTTTTAAATATAATGAAATAAATCCTGGCGACGAGTTCATCGCAAATAAGGGAATATGACTTTTTGTACATGTTTTCCCATAGGATGATGAAGTAGACATGGACATGTAGTTCTGCAACGTGCCAACTTAAATTCATACCGGTGAAGACATTCCTCGCGCAGATCAAATCTAGCAGATACAAGGCCATGTGAAAAGCGGGTGCTTCTCCTTCTTTTGACGTCTAAGTCTGCAATACATTGGTACTCAATTTATTGGATATGATCCCTTCCCAGTTGATACTACTCCTTGAAATATCCACAGTGTACACCAGAGGCATCCATGCATATGAGAATTTGGCGCAGTCCCTTTCTCCGTATAACTGACAAATTAGATCCCTTAAGTAGATATATGGTTCCCTTAGGTTCATTGTCCCATACCAATCATTGCTCCAGTTTGTGAATTTATTGTCCTCCTTATACCATGAGACCATCAATCGACTAGTGTCATGGAATTCATAGAAATTCACCATGAATTTTGTGTTCAAACACTCCTTTGGGTCCCTAAGCTTGTAGTACTTTTGGACCTTTGTCAGGAGAAAAAATATAACACATCCACCATTCTCATCGTTGATCAGGAATTTATGCGCATCTGTGTGATCAATTAACCAACTCAAGGTATTTATTCAAGGGAAGATTGGAGTTCCGCAGGATACCATGTGCAAGCATGACCGCCGAATGTTCAGGAAAACTTGGTCATTGAGCGCCCTTACATCTGGGTCACTGTGTGAGATAAAAACCAGGTAATATTCCTGGTTAATGTTGAATAGATCTCCCCATTGTGGGATAATTATTTTAGATCTAGTGGTCTCTTCTGTGTCGCCAAAATCTAGGGGTTGAATAAATTCCTTCTTCGTCGAAGTTTTAATGAATGGTTCTTCCCTGTGAGCATGTTATAACTTCCTTGCAGTGTCGGGAGAAGACCCTTCACCAATCTCTGCCTCCTTTAATTTCAGTGCCCTTGGAGAGCGCATGGTCGTTGGCTTCCTTGGAGGCATCTTTCCCTATAGATAGAACATCGTTAGACACTGAGTAGCATATTGAATGCTCATATATACAAGATATGACTGGCAAACTGATAAAATTTAACACATACCTCTCCTTCGCGTTAGCTTAACCTAGCTTTTTAAAGTCTAAGAATCAAACACCACTCTTGAGATGCTATCTTCACTTCTTCGGCTGCTCTGGAAATGGAAACTTGTGTGCAAAATGGGGGTGTTCGAAGCTCTTTTAGTGATTTAAACAGAGATGATACTTACCTTGTCGCATCATTTATTCAATTCGGGATATGAGTGTAGTTCTACAAAATCTGTTGCTGGATCTTCATTATGTTTAAGATTAAATGCATTCGTAGGTTGGCGACGTGAACACGAGCTATAATGTATCCTATCAATGATTTCAAATTCCTATTTTTCAATCGATGCACACGGTAGCAACGTATGTGGAGAGAAACATTTATTGGCCTATTAAATGGAGAAATCCGATCTTATTGTGTGCTGAAAATGTCCCATCATTCCACTAAATTAACATGTGGATCAGGAGTCGTAGAATTTATTTAGACAATGTTCGTTGATATCTCTTGGAAAAACTCCAACACCAATCCATTTGGTTGTACAGATATGACGTGGAAAAGTTGACTTGGAAGCGTGACCAAGACACAGGGAAACCTAAGGTGACTCGGGACGAAACTAGGCCGTACGAAATGCCTACGCAACAAAGACACGTGGCGCTTGAGCTTGGCATCTCCATTTAACAATGTTATTCAAAATCATGGAATTTCATTAGCTAAGCATTTTAACAATGGGTTCTACCCTCTTGATGCCTAAAAGTATTAAGGATTGACGATCGACGAAAATTTTAAGCAAGTGTTCCTAGATTAACCCCTTCAAAAATTTTCCGATGTCAAAAGTGCATTAGGATCGGTGATTGACGATGTGTTATTGCAGAAACTTTTAATGATTTAACCCTTTCAGATTTCACCAAATACAAACAAATGCATCTGTCATCGGCTATCAGGGGTTCATCATGGCTCATGTCAATGTTTCGACCTCTCATATTTCGTTGACATTGATGGGAAAAAGGAAAACTCATGAATCTTCTTTTTCGACAACTAGCACAAATTTACTCCACCTTTTACTGATGCCGATGATGGATTGGTGATCAAGGATTATTGTTACTGTGTGGTCATTTTACTTGTTCTGCTTTTATCCGACCCCGAACATAAGTGCTCTAGTCAAAATTTTAGCTACATGTTTTTAGTTAGAATGCCAAGTTCTTTTAAACACAAGGTTTCACATTAACTGGTTTAAAAAAATCCAATTTGATTGATGAAGAGACATGAAAATAAATTAGCAATCCCTCCACAGTGGACTCAATTCAGAAAGAAAAACAAAACAAAACAAGTGGTACCCAAAAGAGAAAAAAAATCATAAAAGATTTTAGGGTGTGTTGAGAACTCAACAAATGAAGATTCTCTAGGTGAAATAAGAATATATGTTCCTTCCTTCAGGCTTAGCTCATGTAGAAGTTGTTTGCGAAACTATTTGGCTTCACTTTTATTAGAGTATTTCCTATCCACGCGTGTACAATTACCTCGGTTCGTGAATCCAGGTATGCCTATGGAGTTTAACCCTTATTCCACCTTCGTTCCTCTTGACCATGACCCACGCCCTTTCTTAACAGAATCCAGGTAAGGCATTCATATTCTCAAGGCATTTTAGTTATCATTATTCACTCGCTATGGTGTTGCTCCGCTGCCAACGGGAGTCCATAGCCCTGACAGAGTCACCCTGACGTCACAAACCTTGATCCACTTCCAGCGAGCGTCTATATCCCCGACGGAGTTATCTACATACCCTCTCCTACTTTTCACTCATTTAATATAATTGATTTATTTATGGCAGAGATTCCTTGAGCAAGTGGGAGAGGAGGATGTTTGTTATCTGCAAGATGAAATGGTTAATGTGAAATTCCTCCTAGCTTTGTCTAGAGGTACATGTGGTCCTTTCCAACTTTCCATATTTTCCCTTTGGTATTTACCAGACCACCAGGCGGACACTTCATCACTTACTAAGGTTGTTTGTTACAAAGACAAGATATAGATCTCTGTGAAGAAAAATGAAATTGCCTAACGTTTTCTTATGTTGCATGTAAGCGTGAGTTAGGAGTAGAGTTTGCTACACCATATTTATTTGGGTCAACCAATGTTTTGCGGAACACAAATTTATTACAAGAAAACACCAAACAAAAACAAAATACAAGAATAAAAGGACTCTGCAATTAGTCTACCATACACCTACACATTTATCCTAATCAAAATATAACATAAAACACACACACACACACACACACATATACGATTTTTTTTTTTTAACATAAATATTGTTTCAGGGCTTGGCCATTCATCGGGAGGGCGTCAAGTTCCCCCCTCAGTTTTTGCAACCGATACATTTCTGCCCCAATATTTTCGGATACCTGAAAAGGTCCGAGCCATAGATTTTGGAACTTCAAATTTTTTCCCTTAGGTTTGTTTGCTCTATCCCATTTAAGGACTAAGTCTCCTACTTCAAAATTCTTCTCTTTGGCCTTATGCTTGTCAAACCATATTTTAACTATTTGTTGATGAGTGATGAAATTCGATTTTTCTTTCTCCCTTTCCTCTTCCAACATGAGGAGGGTAGCAATTCTTTGTTGAATAACTGATGAGAGATGTCCTCTTGAACCCTGAGCGAGATGAAGTGATGGAAGATATAACCCGTTTGGGAGAATGGCATCTTGTCCATATACCAGAAAGTATGGAGAGTTCCCTATAGATTCCTTGGGTGTTACTCTGTCTTCCCATAAGGCATTATGAAGTGAGATATACTAATTCCTTTGATTGTCTGCAATTGTTTTCTTCAAGAACCTCACTAGGTTCTTATTGGTTGATTCTGCCACCCCATTTCCTTATGGATAGTAGTTTGCATAGTATTTGATAATGCTTCCTTTGTCTAGAGAAAACTCTATTAATAGAGTGGAAGAAAAATAAGCCGCATTATCAAACACAAGAACAGAGGGCATCCCAAACTTCATGATTAGCTGTTGTTCTATGAATTGGATTACAATCTTTCATTCATGCGAGTCAGAGGGATGGCCTCTTCCCATTTCGTAAAAAAAGTTTGTAGCAGTCAATATGTATTTATGTTGTTTTGAAGAACTCAGGGTTATCTCTCATATGAAGTCTAACCACCATTTCTCTAATTCTCTAGATATGGTCACTGGTTGGAGTGGGACAATTGCTCTCTTCTCTCTCCCCATGCTCATTTGACAAGTTTTACAACTTATAACGTATGTATGAGCATCCCTAAATAGAGTAGGCCAATAATAACCGACTCTTAATATTTTGTGGGTTGTGGTATTCCATGCAAAGTGTCCACCCACAGGACCATCATAGAGCTCCCTCAGAAACTTTTCGACCTCTTCATGTTCAAACCATATAAAGGGTACTCCATCATAATTTACATAGAAAAGTACTAAATTTATGAGGTGATATTGTGCAAATTTGAGTCTGAGAGCTCTCCTTTCCTTAGGGTTTAGGTTTTTTTGGCAAGTCCCATGCTGAAAGAGGTAAATAAATTTTCCATACCAAGACTCTTGCCCCGAGGGAATGTATAAATCTTTACTATACCATAACGCTAATTCATTTTCCCACCTAGGGTCTTCATTTATTCCGTCTTGGGCTTCTGCGACCAATTTACACAATTCTTGTCCCTTCACTAATTTGGCAGGTTTTATATCTAGATCAAATTCTTGGACAACTTCCATCCAATTTCCTCTTCTCTCCCCCATCTCCTGTTGAGTGAATATGGATCAGACTATGGGATGAGGCACGATGACTTTGGTGTGATTTTTTAGGATGTAAGATCTGAAATTTTTTAATGCTTTGTACATCGCATAAGCTTGTTTGTCTATAACGGGGTAGTTCAATTAGGCTCCTCAGATATTAGTGCTCATGAATGATAACGATGCCTCATCATTATCATCATCCTTTTGGGTCAAAATTGCAGCTAAGGATTGGTCGGAGGCGAAAGTATAGAGAAAAAAATATTTACTAAAGTCGGGACTTCACAGCACCGGGGCTTGAGATATTGCAATCTTGATATTGTTGAAAGCATCTTTTCGCTCACCATCCCACTTAAAATCAACATCCTTGCGAATCATTTTTTGTAAGGGTTTGATAGTTTCATTGAAATCAGGCGTGAACTTCCTCACAAAATTGATTTTCCAAAAGAAGGATTGCATAACCTTTTTGTTATGGTGTAAGGGAAGATGAGCTATTGCCTTAATTCATTCTAGATCTATGAGAATCCCCGCTTGAGATATAATATGACCTAGTAATTTCCCTTCCTCGACACCAAATATAGTTTTCTTAGGGTTTAAAGATATTCCATATTTCCTACACCTTTCAAAAATCTGGGTTAGATGTTGGATGTGGTATTTTCTGTTCTTTGAGTACACAGTCACGTTGTCCTAGTATACTACTACACATTTGTTAATCAATCCCCAAAAAGCTAAATCCATGGCCCTTTGGAAGGTTGCTCCTGCATTAATCAACAAAAAGGGCAAGTGTTTATAAGCAAAAGTTCCCCACTTGGTTCAGAAGGTAGTTTTCGATCGATCTTCTTCTAAAACTAGAACCTAGTTGTAACCTGAAAAACCATCTAGAAGGAATAAAATTTCAGAATCAGACATGGTCTGCAAGAGCTATTCCATGGGTGGGAGTGGGTAGTTATCCTTTTCACATGCTCTATTAAGATTTATGAAATCTACACACATGCGGATCTCCCCATAATTTTTCCTGAAATGAACCAAATTTGCTACCCAGGCAGAGTGTCTAACCTGAAAGATAATATTAGCATCTAGTAATTTCTTTAACTCTTGATACATGAGGGGTTCCAAAGATGGATGATACTTCCTGAGATTTTGTTGGAAGGTTTTTACTTTATATTTTAATGGTATTGTGTGTTGAATAATGCGAGTGTCATAAGTTTTCAATTCTCGGTAGGACCACACAAAAACATCTTGATATTCTCTAAACAGTTTGAGATAAGCTTTCCTTTCTTATTTAGACATAGTTTTGCCTAGATTTATGTTCTTAGGGTTTTCTGGGCTTCCTAGATTTATAGTATTGTATATGGGACACACAATCCCTGTCTTTGTGTTCGTTGACCCTATAAATATTTCCCTCATGTCGAAAAGGTTCTCCAAATTGGATACCCATTTCAGTATCGTGTGAAACCTTGGTTTGTTACTAGAGTGATCTATTTTACCCCTTTGCTCACAGAAATCAATTTCTACTAGTTGATCTTGGAATATTTCATCATCAATAGCCAAATATTTAAAATTTTCTTGATTGGTTAGAAAGTCTATAATCTGTTCATCTCCTTAAAAAACCTTCCAATTAGAAATATTGTTGGGTACCAATGGTTTGTAGAGTAGTTCCACAATAAACCTAGAGGCTTCATAGTCTTCTAAAGGGGATAGCCTCGAGGCTTCAATAGATAGGGAATCAACAAGAGTATTCTTTGTATTGGGAACCACAGTAATATTAAAAGCCTCAAAATGTTCTATTATCCTATGCACCTCTTGTTGATAATTCCTCAAGTGGGGTGAGTTGCAATGTATAGTATTCTTTACTTGCCTGACAATAATTTCTGAGTCCCCAAAAAATTTTAGTTCTTTAATGCTCAAGTCTATGGATTTCTTCAGTCCCTGAACTAGGGCTTCATATTCAACAATGTTATTAGTGCATTCAAATTCTAGTCTGCATGATAGAAAATTTCGCTTCCCTTTTGGGTCAATGAGGACACATCCTGCTCCCGACCTTTCCTGTGATTTAGACCCATCAAAGTAAATCGTTCAAACTTGTGAGAGAAATTTATCATCTTCTTCATGCCTAATTATTTCCTCATCTTCGTATACCTTGTCTGCAGTTTCCAACAGAGGTTCTTGGCAAAAGAGAATTTCTTCCGTCGTTGCCAGTAGATTCACTTGAAAATCCATTTCGTAGTTTTGAGTAATAGGTACATCAAATGAGAGAGGAGAGAAATTGTCGAAATCAAAATCGCATGATTAGTTTCCTAGTATGGGGAAATATGGTGACAAGGGTTCGTTGAAGGCTTATAAATCGGTGACAATATGTTTGAGATACCTCTCCTTATTGATCCTAATCATGTTGGTATGTCCCTTTAATGGAAACCAGAGGTGAGCCCAGTCCGTGCTGAAGTATCCATTCAATTTCTCAGACAAATATTGACTAAGTAGCAATCTATAAGATTATGATATATCTACTACAATGATATCAGTTACTTGAACAAATTTCAGGTGTGTAGCCATTCTGATCATGACATCCTTAAGTTCCCTAATAACTTTTACTTGATTTCTGTCTAGTTGTATAACATGTTTATCACTTTTGAGCGGAACTGCATTTAATTTCTTGCAGATAGATAATGGCATGGCATTGGAGGATTCCCTTGAGTCGACTAAAAAATTATGGAGGTTTATGTTGAAGACTTCAAACGTTAAAAGGAAAGGTGGGACAAAATGATTTCCTTTTTTATCTATAGAGAAATTGTTCACATTTGGTTTGTTCTTTAGATATGTGGGAGATGGACCCTCCCCTAGGTCAGTGCTTGTTATGGGGGATTCTATTGACTTTAAGGCCTGTAACAAAAATTCCTTTTGTTGGGGAATTCTACACATGTCCATGACCAACACATTAGCCTTCAACTTCTTTAAGTCTTCTACTATGTTGTATTCCAACTTGGTGTTGAAATAATGTAATTGCAAAGTGTATTCTTATTATTATTCAATATATTATTCATTGGATCAATCCCCATTGTGGATTGATCATGTTGGCTATTGTAAAAGGACCAAATCCCCTTTTGCGGATTGGTCATAATGTAATTGTAATAGGAAGAAAGAAAAGTCGGCCCCAGGATATATTAAAGAGGCCCCGAAATATAATAAAGGTGGTTATAACCACCCAGTTTGAGAAGTCGACCCTGCCAGTGAAGAGACACTTCACAAGTGCCAGATTTGTATAAATAAGGAGGCTAGCACCTCACTTAGACACACACCTCACTTTCTCATTGAGAGACAAGTTTCAAAATTACAGTTGGAGAAGAGAGAGAGAGAGAGTGGTGCATCTTTGGGAGAGGATCTTCTGTATTAGCTTGAGTTATCTCTTGGCATTGTATTGTCTATCTATAATAAGGAAGTTTTGCTGGGGTTTCTTCCCCTAGAGGGTTTCCCAGGATAAATGTTGCGTCTCTTGCGATTGTGTATTTCTCAGTGATCTTGTGTTATGCTATTGTTATCTATTGAAATGCAAAGAACTATAATAATGGCTTAAACATTAACACTTGGGTGACTCCTGTGTATGTATGTTTATAGGATTTCCTTGGGAGACAAAATGTTCTTTCGAGTGATCGACTGTTTTTTTTCCTCTCGAAGATTGGACAATGGTAAGGTCATTTGAGACCGATTGACCTTTAATTCGTGTTTGCATAGCTAAAACTTCAACGGATGGTTCCTGAACCTCAAATACATCATTGGGAGGCATCGAAAAGTCAGGATCCCATAAAAACATGGTTGTTTCTTCTTGTGGCTCAACTTCCTCTTGATCAATGACATTCACCGTTGAGATGCTTGATTGTTTGGTAAGGGAAACTTCATCTAGGAACCGATTGGCCATTAAATTCATAGCGTGCACCCATTGGGGACAGTCTCTTTTAGAATGTTTCTCTTGATGATACGTACAAAAAGAGTCAGATGCTACATTACCCAGGTCGATCTTTAAGTTGGTTGGGGGAGGTTCAATCACTTTGAAAGGTGGGTTTCTCTTAAAAAAGGGTTTATAGGGCCTTTTACCTTGGTTTCCTTCCTCGACACTTCTTTTCATGTCTACGATTTCATTTTATAGTTTATTTATCATCAGTTGTAGGTATTCTATGTCCCCACTGCCCTTTTGGAGACCTTGTTTTGTTTTTTTTCCCGGGGGTCTAGTCAACAACAATCCTCTCCTAGGTGGAGGTTGAACTTCTTTCTTAACTAGTGAGACCTGACCCTCTTTGCATCCCTTCATTTGGAATTCAATCATTTTGTCCTCCTCGGAATTTGTAGCTAGGGTACGTTTGGAATCATTTTTCAAAAACATGGAAATAGAAGGAGGGAGAGAATTGGCATATACCTCAATTTTCAACTCCTGAGTAGGTTTAGCTTCGGGTTGAAATTTTTTCAGGATAGTGGTAAACCATTGATTGAAGTCTTTAAACTTCTCTTTTGAACTCATGGTGGAGGAAAAGAGTTCATCCATCAAAGCTCATGTGGTGGTTTCTTCTCCAAATTTGTCTAAGAAATATTTTTGAAACTTTGTCGAACTAGTTATGGACCCTACGGGCAAGTTAAAATACTAATTTGAGGCTAAATTATCAAATATATAGGGAAAACTTATACATACTACATCCTCATGTTGTATGTTCATCAGTCTTATATCTAGTATGAACTTTTTAATATGGTCTTCAGGAAATTCAAAGGTTTCAGGGTTAAACTTGGGAAGTAATTATGTCGAGGGAGGTTATGTACCCATCCTGGGATTTCTAGAGAATCTCTGGCTAACCAAGGTTTATTATTTGGAGGTGGATTTCCCCTTTCTTCATTATTGTCATTATGATCCTCCATGTCGTCCGATAATGAAACTGAGTGATCCGAGTTAAACCCTTCCTCCTTGGATTCGAAATCATCTGGCTCAGAGTAGTTACCAGCTAGTGTTTCGGGGATCATATTAAGGTGTTGTTTGATCTTAGTGAGGGAAAAATATATTAGGTCTTCTACTGTGTGAACAAAACCTTGGTCGGGGGTATTGACCACTGGTCTTCTTACTTGTTTTATATGAGGAAGTAAAGGGGCTAAGGGTAACGATCCAAGTTGTTGAGTGTAAGCTCTTGTGATTCTTTTGAATTGGTTCAACTCCCCATGGGGAATAACGTAAGGTATTTTAGGGAATAGGTTTTATTCCTTGTTCTGGGGTGAGTTACTCATTTAAGAAGTACTCGCTGTATGTGGGTTGTCTTGAGAATGACTAGCCATGCATGTGAGATGTTTTGAATCTATAGCTTATGTGAATATTATATTAGAAATATTGTTATCCATTCATTCATTCATTCTCTCCTTCTAGCACCAATTCTATTGAGGGGTCTAAGATCCCTTTAACTCAACAATAGTGATCCAGAATCGGATCTAGGAGCCTGACAGGGCTAAAAAAGGCTCAAAAATGAAAGTGCTCAGAATTCAATGAAACCAATGCCATTGCGTCTGTCTCGTCTTCCTGATTCCGACCATATATTTAATTTGTCAAACAGGCTCCATATGCAAACGATATCACATTCTGTTTGAAAACCCAAACAGGCAAAAAAAATGGGTGACTGTACAGTCTGTATAGTCCATACAGTGCCACGTGGTAGGCTAACTGTACATGCCGTATGGCTGTACAACTAACGTGGTAGCTCCTGGAGAAGACACGTGGCAGGTGACAGGGAGTACGGTAGGTGATTTGGACCAGTCAGAGGGTGACATGTGTCACCACTATAAGGGTGACACGTGGCACAGGCTAACGTGGCAGACACGTGGCACAGGATAACAGGGAAATGACATGGTAGAAACATGTGATCTAGGTGAAAATCGGTGGCCACCCACCTTTCTCGACTGGCTCAAAACAATTTTCTGGCAATTTTGGCAATTTACTATTTTTAGCAGGTTTTAACTTCTGGGGCCATTTTGAGGGCCTAAATGAAGGTTTTTCAATATCGAGGTTCTCAATGATAGCCAAAGGCATAATTGATCCCCCAAAATGAATCTCCTCAACGATACCTTTCCAACGAGCTATCATACGCCTAAAACAGAGATCGTATGCAAAAGTTACGACCCCGGGAAGTTGATGTTCTAACTTACCCAAACGGGGCCCACATGACTTTTGGCGCTTCATCTCCTCGGGTTAGGTTTTTGGATGTATAGGAATTTTGGCCTTCCTATTTATTGTAAAAAGGCCTTCAGAGCCTCATTGTAATCATCTTCTTGTGAATGTGAGTAGCCGTCACATCTCTTCTCAGAGATAAGCTGCCACCATTCTAGCGAGTCTTTCACTCTGTATTTTTACAGTCGCTGTACATTTCTTTCATTAATAGAAATCGTGTATTACTGTATATCTGTGTTTATGAATGCATCTTTGATACATTTTTGTTATATTATTGAATATCTGTGATATCTCTGTGCATTTACTTATTATATCTCTGCTCTCATTTCGTGCCGAAAATAATTCGGATCAGTGGTATCAGAGCAGGCTGCTCTTGATCGTTTTTTCAGTGCATGTCCCCGATGAGGTCCGAGTATAGCAAGTTGGGTCTCGAGATTTTCTCTCTTGAAGAAAATCTCTCTCACACACCCAAGAAACCCTCAATGGCGGAAGAAAAGAAAATCAATGGAGCATACGATCCTATCAATCTGTTGCTTGAGCAAACTCTCACGTGACAGAGGGACGAAATGATGGAAAATTTTTCCCACATCCTTAAATGCCTGCCGTTAGCATCAGGTGCATCTTCATCAAGTGACCACTTTGGAGGCACCTCACCTTTCAAGGTACAAGTTAATTTTGATATTCTTGTATTTGAAGGACAGATAGATGCATAAGCCCTAGAAAAATGGTTAACTCTGCTAGAAGGTTATTTATCTGTTCACAATTTTTCTGACAAAGAAAAGATCACCTTCACACTCCTTAAAGCTCTCCCTCATGTCAAACATTGGTGGGAAACTTACTGGGAGCAAAGTTCCACAGAGGAGTCTGGAATATATGGGGCCGATCCCACTTGGGATTTTTTTATGGATGCGGTAAAGGAACAATATTACCCTGTTGGAAACTATGAAGACCAGTACATGAGATGGACCACACTGCGGCAAGAGAGGGGCCAATCAGTTCCAGAGTTCACCAATAGCTTCCATACCTTGCGCACCAAGCTGGGTATCAAATACTTCGAATGACATTTGGATCTGAAATACCGTGGGGCTCTACACAGATACATCCAAACTGAAATGGATTTCCTGGACATCTCATCACTCGGTGCTGCCTATCGATATGCTGTTAAAATCGAGCAGAAATTTAAGCACCAGAACAAACGGGAGTTTGCGTCTACAAATCCACAAAAACTAAAGTATGACAAAGACAGCCCTAACAAACAGTCTCCCGAAAACCAATCCAAGCCACAGGAAAAGAAGGGTCACAGGAAGACAAAGAAGGACACAGGAAAATGGTGCGATTTCCACAAAATCCCCTGGCACAACATCGATGAATGTCACTCAAAACAGTCATTGGTGGTCGAGATCAAAGACAAGGAGCCAAACCCTGATTCAAAATCTAATTATGAAAATACTGGTAAAAGACAGATCATCGATGCAGATCCCACTGCTATTGTCGCGACCGCAACAATTCAACCAGAAGAACCAATAGATCTAGAAGAGGGGGAACGCCTTTTTCATTCACAGATGTGGGTGAAGGGGACCCGGTTGCATTTTATTGCTGATAGCGGAAGCTAGAAGAACCTCATCTCAGCAAAGGTCGTCAAACAGTTGGGATTGTCGACAACACCACACCCGCAACCATACAACTTCAGGTGGCTTCGCCAAGGACAAGATCTTCGTGTCAGCCAGCAGTGTCGATTTTCATACGACATCCAACCCTTCAAGGATGAGGTATTATTTGATGTTGCCCCACTGGATGTTTGTGATGTTCTCTTAGGCCAGCCATATATGTGGAAACGCCATGCTATCTATGAGTCTCGACCTCGTAGTGTCATTATTACTCTGGGGGGTCATCCCTACAGGATACCAGAGGTAGTTCCAACTACTGCCCCACCTAAACAGTGCTGCAAGGTAGTATCTCATACTACAAAATTCATCTTCTCCACAATCTGTTCAAAAGGGGAACAAAAGGATACTGCAACCACTACAGCCTCGGCCCAAGCACCTTCTATCCACTAGAAGCAGGTCGACAAGGTTGCAACAAAGCACAAAGATTCCTTCTGCACACAGTCATCTCATGTAGCTAGACTAGTTAAAAAGGTCCAACCCTTCCAGCGACAGGTTCGTGACGACCTTCAACAAACCAAGCAGCGCGACGGTTCCAACAATACAAGCAACTCACCCAGATGCAGATCTAGCAAACGATTTTCCCTCTCTCCCAGGAACTCAACGCAATGGAGACCATTACTTCCTAAGGAGGGAGGATTGATCTAGGTGGATATCGGTGGCCACCCACCTTTCTCGACTGGCTCAAAACAGCTTTCTGGCAATTTTGGCAATTTACTATTTTTAGCAGGTTTTAACTTCCGGGGCCATTTTGAGGGCCTAAATGAAGGTTTTTAGAGATAGAGGTTCTCAATGATATCCAAAGTCATAATTGGTCCCCCAAAATGAATCTCCTCGACGATACCTTTCCAACGAGCTATCATACGCCTAAAACGGAGATCGTATGCAAAAGTTACGACCCCGGGAAGTTGATGTACTAACTTACCCAAACGGGGCCCACATGACTTTTGGCGCTTCATCTCCTAGGGTTAGGTTTTTGGATGTCTAGGACTTTTGGCATTCCTTTTTATTGTAAAAAGGCCTTTAGAGCCTCATTGTAATCATCTTCTTGCGAATGCGAGCAACCGTCACATCTCTTCTCAGAGATAAGCTGCCACCATTCTAGCGAGTCTTTCACTCTGTATTTTTACAGTCGCTGTACATTTCTTTCATTAATAGAAATAGTGTATTACTGTATATTTTTGTTTATGAATGCATCTCTGATACATTTCTGTTATATTATTGAATATCTGCGATATCTCTGTGCATTTCCTTATTATATCTTCGCTCTCATTTCGTGCTGAAAATAATCCGGATCAACGTCGCACAGGCTGACAGGGCAGTGACGTGGCAGTACAAAGTTGACACCTCGGAAGACAGGTGGATGAACCAGTGCTCAACAAGTGGCATCGTATTTGGCTAATGGGAAGGTGCCATGTGGCCCAGTCATGGGTTGCCATGTGGCACCCTGTGGTTGGCTCTCCGGTTTATGCAAAATTGGTTGGAGTCTACGGGAGTCGAACCCCAAACCTCCTCCGAGCTACGGTCTGGCAGGACTGGGCTAACCACCCACTCCACAGTTAGTTCTTAATAGTCATATGGAATTATATTTATTTAAATTAAACCAAAGTAATGGTCGGAGGCAGAAAGGGCTGGGGCTTAGCCCCAACCCGCGGTTGTTTTACGCTCCCATATGCCCCTACCATAGAACTAAGCGATCGGGCGAGCGCAGGGGGTCACGATAGAGGTCAGCCCTTAGATCTCAGGGGGATCCCACAAGACCAGGGGCAATCTCCTTCAAAGGTGCGCGAGAGGTCTATCATTGTTAATGGTCACATAAAATGCGCCGAAGACCAGGAGCTAGCGAGTATGGGAAGGGCCAGCGCATAGCCCGAGGGGCTAGCGCTCAGCCACATGGCCCCATGTGACCCTGCCAAGGGGGCGCGTGCACAGTCTAAGGGGCTAGGACCTATTATTGAAACAAAAGTGGTTTTTTATGCTATAGTTTGGATTTTTTATTGATTTTAAGCCTGTAAATAATGGATTTTATCCATTTTTGGGAGATATTGGACATTTTTGGAGCCCAAATTTTGGGAGGAAGTTGGGGATGGATAACCAACTTTAGATCTATAAAAACCAGGCTTGTTTGAGTCCATGAAGGACAGTCAGAGCAGAGTTATGATAAAGGGAAGCCAAGCCAAAGCCATTTTTATGCAAGGAAGCTATTGAGGAGCAGATGCTTGCGGGCCATTTCTAGGAGCTCCGGTCATCTGTTTTGCGTTCCATTTTTTTTGTTGGGTTCTAGAGATCTGGAAGAACATGACCAAATCAGTCTTGCAGCCAATTGGCACTGCTATGATGTACTTTTGAGATTTTGAACATAAATAAAGAAGCCTCCCCCACAGAGACAAAGGCCCGGAGACGTAGGCAACGTTGTGCTGAACTCTGTTATCAATTCTCTTGTTATGGTTTGCTATTTATTACTTCATTTCAGATCTGCATATGTGTATATGGCTGTCATAATTCCTCTTATTTCCTCATTCTTTCATTAAGCTTCTCAAATGGTTAATTAACACATGCAAATTAAAAACTCAACCACAATTATTAAAAGATCATTATGGATCAAGTAGGAACCAAACCTGGCTTAGAGGCCCAATTAAACCTTGCAACGTTTGATGGTGGAATGGTTCTCCAGACCTTTCAGTCTAGCTAATTTATTGATGGGCTTTAATTGGTAATTGATAGGATGCCTTTCTTTGAAAGCTCCTCCTTCATATTAAATGTTCTCTTTTTTGTCTTTTTTTTTATTAGACGAGTCTAATAAAAATGAGATGTGCTGGTATAAACCAACTGATAGAAAGGATTCTTAACTACTATCAGAGTTGGTAATGATTATCGCTATTTCCAAATGGTGCCACCACCTGCAAATGCTATCAGTGGTATGTACTCACATATGTTTAAATGGTTAAACTTTAAAGAGTATTTGTAGGAGAAGGGATCTCTTGCCATAGATCCAAAAGGATCTCAATATCCAACACATTCAGAGGAATGATGCAACCCAGGTGTGATTATTCTGATATGCATCTATTTGTTATGAAATTATTTTGATAAAGTGTTGCATGTTGTAGCTATGAACATCATTGTAACCTTTGATCAAAATCTGAGTCAAGGTATTAGATGGGTTAAAAGTTGAGATCATAAAATTTGTAGAAATTTCAATACAAATTAAGTATTTCCTGCGATTCTCCTGGTCTAACAATTATACGCCACTGTTAAATACATAATCGCTTCTACTATTATTCTTGCAGAAAATTAAACCACGATCACAACCACAATCACAAAGTGAAATATCAGTTACCAGGAAAGCGTAAAGCTAAAAACCCCACTATCATATATTATGTATATCATGAATCATGAAACAATCTCATACAAAACTCTAATCCTAGAGCTCTGAGTACAATACAATCGTCTCACACTTTCATACACAAATCAACAAATACATGTGCCAATTCTCCGTGTCTAGACAACCTGCCTCCTCTGCACAATCTCTGTAATTCAGAATTCTCACAATGATCATTCAAATTGACTAGTTTGCACATGCTCATGAGCATATCCACTGGATGTGTGATGAAATCACAACTAATAGACAAACTGTCCCTTTCATCTGTTATCTCAACTGGGTCTCCACTGGATCTGACATGCATGTAGTTAACCGTGGTGAATCTTCAGTTGCATGTGAGTTCACTGATTAACTGAACTCTCACTAGTGCATGTTTAGTTACAACTAGTACAACTGATATTAACTCACTTAACTACACTTATAATTTTGTCATAACTGCAACTCACTCAGTTATGAATGAAATAATAGATTAATATTTATTGTCTAATTTATTTAAGGGAAAAGTAAATTAGACACATGTTTCATGTTGACTTTTCAACACTCCCTCTCAACAAGAAAGGGATTATCCTTCACCCCAATCCTGTCTCTATGATATTTAATTTTTCTCCTGGTGAGCACCTTCGTCAGAATGTCTGCATCCTGATCTTCCGTAGGAATGTATTGAAGCAACATGATCTTTCTCTGCACACAATCTTTGAGATGATGATACCGGATATCTATATGCTTAGATCTATCTTGAAACACAAGATTAATTGAGAGTTTAATGCAACTCTGATTATCACAATAAATCACTGTCGGATCTAAATGAGAACCAAACAAACCAACCAAGATCTTCCTCATCCAGATAGCCTCACATGCAGCTTGACTTGCTGCCATGCATTCTACTTCCATTGAACTAAGTGCCACGGATATCTATTTCCTGCTGTACCAAGAAACAGTTGTAGATCCGATACTAAAGATCCCCCCTGATGTGCTCTTTCTGTCCGTTGGGTTGCCCACCCAATATGCATCCGTGAAGCCATGCAAATTCACCTCATTCGTCTATTTGTACCATAATCCATACTCAGATGTTCCCTTCAGATATCTCAGGACATGCTTACCTGCCTTCCAAAAGAGTTTGGTAGGCTTAACCATCACTTGACTTAGCTGGTTAACCGCATAGCAAATGTCCGGTCTCATGTTCACTAAATACATTAGCAAACCCATTAACTATTGATAGACAATAGAATCCACTACTTCTCCAGAAGTAGCATCCTCTTTCGTCCAGTTTCCTGGAAGAGGAGTATCCATGGGTTTGCATCCCTCCATGTGAAACTTGCCTAGTATCTACCTTGCATACTTTCCTTGAGACAGAAAAAGTTCACCATCTCGCTGCCATATTTCCAATCCAAGGAAATAATGAAGAAGGACCAAATCCTTCATCTAAAACTCCTTTTCAAGGTCATCCTTGCATTAGTGTATCAAATTCTCATCACCAGTCAGTATTAAATCATCAACATAAAGCACAATGATTAAAATCTTACCCTCCAGCATAATTTGGTATAGGTTTGCATCTGCTTCACTTTTGGTGAAGCCCAATCCAGTGAAATAACTGTCTATCCGAATGTACCAAGCACGGGGTGCTTGCTTTAGCCCATACAATGCTCTCTTGAGTCTTCACACATGCAACTCCCTATCACAGGTCTAAAAGCCTTCTGGATGTTCAATGTACACTTCTTCCTCAATGATCCCGTTGAGGAACACAGTTTTTACATCCATCTGATGGATGCACCATCCCATCTATGTTGAGAGTGCAAGGATGGATATTATGGAAGAGTACCTTGCGACAGGTGCAAAGGTCTCATCATAATCTATCCCCTCGATCTACGAGAAGCCCCGGGCCACAAACTTGGCCTTGTATTTCTTCACACTCCCATCAACAACTTGCTTTACCTTGTAGATCCATCTTGAACCTACCACTGATTTGTCGACCAATCTTGGGACAATTTACCATGCACTGTTTTTGACAATGGAGTCATACTCCTCTACCATAGCATCAACCCAAGTGGGGTCCTGCACTACTTCCTGAAAGGAAGATGGTTCAGTCACAATACATTTTCTCATGAGAGCCATGTATCCAACAAATCGATCAGGAGATTGTTTCTGTCTGCGCTGTAAAGTAGGGAATCCTACATTCTGTGCAACATCTAGTCTCAATCTGTCAGCTTCCGTGGTGTGCTTTCTGCCATTTCTGATAGATGGCTCTTCTTGAGTGGCTTCCTCCACTCCATGAACCTCCTCATGTGGCTGATCCACATCTTGAGACTCATCCCTAGGAACCAACAGTTCCTCTTCTTCATGCAAGTCTAGATCCCTCTCAAGAAACAACCGCATGACTTTCCCCTCATTGAATTTTATATCCCGTCGCATAACAATCATCTTACTGTTCATAAAATACACACGATAATTATCGGGTGTTTCTGTGTACCCCACAAATATCCCAACTTCAGTAGTCGGTTCCAGCTTCTTCCTGGAATCCTTGGTCACATGCACATAAACAAATGAACCAAATTTTTTAAAATGAGAAACATCAAGTTTCCTACCATTAAAAGCTTCTTCAGGTGTACTCATGCCAAGTACTCTATGAGGACAATGGTTCTGCACATAAACCGCAATATTGCATGTTTCTTCCCACAAATGCATTGGTAGGCCCTGATCATGCAACATCGCTCGTGCTACACCCACGATCGTTCTGCTCTTTCTCTCCGTGACCCCATTTTGTTGTGGGTTATGAGGCGCTATGAGTTCTCTTCGAATTGCTTCTCTACTGCAGAAGTCTTTGAATTCGTTAGAGATGTATTCTCCACCATTATCGCTCCTTAGAGCCTTTACTTGCTTCCTTGACTCTTTCTCCACCAATGCTTTAAACTCACAGAACGTTGAGAATTTTTTATCCTTCTTCTGCATCAAGAATATCCAACATTTACGAGAAAATTCATCAACAAAAATAACATAATACCTATGTTTTTCTATTGAAGCAATCAAGAATGGTCCACACACGTTCGTGTGAATTCTCTCCAGGATCACCGAAGCACGATTCTCCCTTTCATGAAAGGTGGACTTTACATACTTCCCTAAGGGTGCACCCCTTGCACTGATCTAACTGAGCAAGTGTTCCAATTGGAAGTCCAGTAGATATTTGCTGCATGATCTTCAAGGCTCCATGATGAAGATGGCCCAATCGCCTGTGCCATAATTCACCCTCATCCCAGCTCACCACTTTTTCTGCCTTGCCTATCATGGCACCACAACCATCTACCTCCAACATGTAGAGATTCTTAACTCGAATCCCTATCTTCTTGACTTGACCTGTTGCTTTATGTCATAGGTATGCTTTTCCACTGCTAAAAACAACATCATAGCCTCTATCCTCCAACATTGCGACTCAGACTAGGTTTTTCTTCAGACCCGGAACATGCATAACATTTTTCAAATGAAATGGTTTACTTGACTCCCTCTGGAAGGTAATGGTACCAATACCAGTCACACTGTATTTTCCATTGTCACCCATCTCTATATGCATTCTGAGATCTTTCTCCTCCAAGTCAATGAAAGACTCTTTATCTCCCGTCATGTGGAAGGAAGTGCCACTATCCAAATACCACATCGATCCCTATGCACTTGAAGCCATGCATGCGATCAAAGCGAAGTCAAGTTAAAATTGTGAGACAAGAGTCTCACCAGTTGTATCTCCAACAACCGTCTTGTTCTTCCTCTTCTGTGGATAGTTATTAGTGAGATGCCCATGTTCGTGACAGTGAAAACAATTCACTTTGGACAAATCCAACTTCTTGACTTTAGACTCAGATTTTGGATGGAATTTCTTCCCTTTCCCTTTTCTTGCCTTGGCAGTCAAAGAAAAATCCTCTTCATCATCATGCTTTGATGAAGATCCATCTCTAGTGTTATGCCTGAACTCCTCTTGCACTAGATCTGACCATAGTCGTTCCCAATCCGACAATTTTTCCCTTCCATTGACAGAGTCTTGATAACTGTGCCAACTCTTGGGAAGTCCTAGGAGCACCAAGATCACCAAATCATTAGCAACGACTGTTATTCCCACACTTCCAAGCTCATCCTGACATTGGAAAAACTTTGTGAGATATTTTGGAATGGTGTCTCCCTTCTCCATCTTGATCTTCCTGAGTTTATCTTTGAGTGCCAATTTCCTATGGTCGTTGCTGTTTTGGAACAGATCTGTCAAAACCTTCCACATTGCATGTGGTGTGGTTTTTCCATGGAGACTTGAGACAATGTGGTCTCGTACTCCCTCCAACAGAATCCTCCTCGCCTTTGCCACTTTCTTTTTCCATGCATCAATATTTGTAGTATCTGTCGCATCTGACTTAGGAACATCTTTGCCAATGTAATCCTTCAAGCCATTGTCTTTGAGTACTGCTTCCATCTTGTCCTTCCAAGAAATGTAGTTCGAGTTTCCCTCGAGTGCATACTCCAACCTCAAGCCATTGAAATACATTTTGATCTTGAATCAACTGTCGCACCAAGAAAATCTTGCAAATTCGAATGTTATCCAACCACCAAAACTCAACTACTGCAATTTCTCTTGCCATGGGAGGTTTTCACCCCACCTGAGAGAAACCTGAGGGAAGTTCACACCCTACCAGTGGCTAGCCTGTGAACTCTCTGAGTAAGTTCACACCCTGCTAGTGTATAGCCTGTGAACCTTCTGGGGAAGTTTTCATTGTACTCCACTATGGGGTGAGGGAAGTTCACACTTCACCCTTAAGCAGCCTGCGAGAATGTCAATGAAGTTTGCACCTCTCCTTTGACTAGGGTGCGAGAATTTCTTCTTTGAGAACTGAGCATAGTGTACAGTACTAAAGTTCGCACCTTGCTAGAGATGGGACCTGTGAGAATGAAATTATGTTTTCACCTCACTTCCATAGCCTTTGTGGCCTCCGTGGCTCTGATACCATGTAGAAATTTCAATACAAATTAAGTATTTCCTGTGATTCTCCTGATCTAACAATTATACGCCACTGTTAAATACATAATCGCTTCTACTATTATTCTTGTTGAAAATTAAACCATGATCACAACCACAATCACAAAGTGAAATATCAAGAACACATAACACCGAAGTTTTACCGGGAAAACGTAAAGCTAAAAACCCCACTATCATATATTATGTATATCATGAATCATGAAACAATCTCATACAAAACTCTAATCCTAGAGCTCTTAGTACAATGAAATCGTCTCACACTATCATACACAAATCAACAAATACACGTGCCAATTCTCCGTGTCCAGACAGCCTGCCTCCTCTGCACAATCTTTGCAATTCAGAATTCTCTAAATGATCATTCAAACTGACTAGTTTGCACATGCTCATGAGACTATCCACTGCATGTGTGATCAAATCACAAATGATAGCCAAACTGTCCCTTTCCCCTGTTATCTCAACTGGGTCTCCACTGGATCTGACATGCATGTAGTTAACCGTGGTGAATCTTCAGTTGCATGTGAGTTCATTGATTAACTGAATTGTCACTAGTGCATGTTTAGTTACAACTAGTGCAATTGATCTCTACCCACTTAACTACACTTATAATTTTGTCGTAACTCCAACTCACTCAGTTATGAATGAAATAATAGATTAATATTTATTGTCTAATTTATTTAAGGGAAAAGCAAATTAGACACATGTTTCTTGTTGACTTTTCAACAAAACTTATCCTCTAACCCAACCTTTTGTCAAGATAGCGTATTATATTAGTACATAAGACAGGTTGAAGAAAGCACTCATCATCTTGAGTGAAGGAGACTCATAAGAAAAGAAAGCACTCATTCATGAGGACAACGCTCCAAGTTTGATTAATCAAGTTAATAAGATTCAAAGGTACACATGACAAGTTGATGACTATAGTTGAAATAACTATCTTTGTAAAGTATCATACTTGATAGAATGTGAGCACATAGAGGTAAATGCTTAACGTAATCATTTTTCTGATACAACTAACACCTCCTCTAGAAATAATCTCGTGTGTTAGTTCTAGGTTGCCATGGAGAAATGTTTGATCACAACACTATGAGAGCGTTGACCTCATTTCGTATTGTATTCCTTACCTTTAACCTTTGCTTCAAAAAAATTACAAGTGATAGATCTAAAGGAGCTACTGTGATGATTGCTCATGCTATTGCTTTATATTATCAAAAGGATATCACTCTTTCTTGCTATTTTGTTGACATTTCTCCAAGTCACAGGTAATAACCCTGAGGAAGCTATAGTGAAGGTTGCAGAAGGAAATGTGCTAAAAGAGAGACCATAAATGAAGCAATCATCATTGGAAAAGAAGAAGGTGGCTTGCATAAGCTAAAGGGTCACTTAGAAGCTTCCATGACCCATGCCATTGAGAATCCATGTGAACTTTGGCATAGAAGATTAGCTCACATTAACTACAAGGCACTACCATACATATGCAAAGCGGTCACATGTTTACCAGAACTCAAGGTTGACCATGAAGGCGTATGAAATGGATGTGCACAAGGGAAGAACGTCAAGAACCCTTTTCCGAAGAGAGACAACAAAGAAGAAGGAGTCCTAGAACTCATTCATTCAGATGTGTGTGGCCCAATTCCATCATCCTCCATTAGTGGGTATGTATATTATTTAGTCCTTGACTCTATTTCCATGCTTAGTATTTTAGTTTGTATTAGTTTAATTCTTGTTTATATTTTTGTTTTTCTTTCTCTAACTCTTTCCTCTACAACTGTCATGCTCAGCAAGACCCAATTGGGCATGTAAGCACCTCTTATTTTCTCACCAAGGTGACGAAAAGGGTGCAAATAGATTGGCGACCGTACTGGGGATTAGGTATCAATTCCTTCCTCATTTGGGTTTATTTTGCTCTTATTTTGATTTCATTAACTTGCAGGTGCACGAACCGGCCTTTGCCGACCTGCTAACCAGTCAATTCAAGGGAGAATTGAGAGAAATCCATCCGAATTTTCTTTCTCGGCCATTTGTCACAGGTGCGCGGGTATTCCACCCCACAGACGCGTATCGGGCACGCATGCGCTTAAACAACAACTCTTCTCTGCGTGCATGCGCTTTCTCTCTCAACTCTGTTCGCGCGTAGGCACTCTGTGTGCCTCTGTCAGAACTAGAGGCCGCGCATTTGAGTAAAATTTCTCATTGTAAGTTTATTGGGATGTGGGGAAGGCCATTGGCCCTCTTAAAATGATGTTATGCATGCTCTAAATACTGTACCACACTTAGTCCCCTCATCATATAAAGGGGTTAGTCCAACATAGGCACTTAGGAGGATAAAAATCAATTTCCCTTCTTTGCTTTTTACCACATGGATGGTTTGTTTTTGACTAATAATCTAAGCTGGACATCAATTTTAATCACATCTAAACTTACATCGGGACTCGAAGCTGAAGTAACAATCCTTGAGTATGCTCTTCTCTCGCGCCTCCAAGCGATCTTGAGAAACAGAAAAAGATTGTGAAAAACAATCTCATCTCCCTTAACAAAAGTTTTAAACCTTTAGGAGAGGACAACGACCCTTTTTGGGACCCCTCTTAGCTTCATTTTTTCAAACGCATTTTAAACTTGTAACAGGCCCATACATGCCCACACGCTACAAAGATAGAATAGTGGTTGAAATTTTTCTTTCTTAGATCAAACCACTAGGAGAGTTTAAAGGTTTGTAACGGGCCCACACATGCCCACATGTTCAATCTAGGATAGTTTCATACTTTTTCTAGATTATCTCACAAATAGGGAGTTAAAGGATAGTAACGGACCCACATGTCCACATGCTAGCTTCCTAGGGCTTTTGAATTCCGCAAGGTTGTACCAAAGACATCTAGCTAATTAGGTAATCAAACTCTTGTAAGGACCAAGCGAAGTCAACATGCAACAAGGTGACATCTAATTAACTAAAATTTGACACACTTTCACTCACACACAAAAGTCACTTCTCACTCACATAGCTTCTTCTCGAAACATGGAGGTCCAAGTAAGCTTCCTCAAAAGGGATTCCAAAAATACCCCATCTTTTCTTGATAGGACTATCCACTCCCATTTTTAATCAAACGAGGTTGGTTTTCACCACCAGCCTCACAAAACAACTTCATCTAAAATCTTTCTAAAAACTCACTAAGTTTTCCTCCACAGGAGGTGCCAAAAGAAATTTTTTAGTCTAGGTAGGATTTCGGGGATAGGCATCCAAATAACTCCCCATTATATGGTTCTCACATTTTCAAACATAGAGGTTGTCAAATAGGGAACTTAAAATCCTCCAAGTCAAGTGTTCCAATCACCATAAGGCAGGGAGATACCCATGAAGGGTCGAAGGCCGACGTCCGATTGTTCTGTGCATCCCCCCTTGAGGCACCCACCTCTTGGACGGGATCCAGCCTGTGACCCATTTCTTAGGCCGAAAATCTAAATGCCGCACTTTGACCGAGGTACCTAGTGACCAACTTTAGGACATCTACCCAGGTGGCAATTGTGGGTTGCAATTGCACCTTGATTGGATTTCGTGTGGCTATTGGGAAATATCGCCAGCTTTTTCAGGATATGCCCCCTCTACCCCTCATTATAACCAATTATTTCATCCTTCACTAATGTCTCTTCTGGTGACTTCAGACCACACTGTTGAGTACTATTGGAAGGTCCAGTGCTATTTGAGAGGAAGGACGTTACATCTTCTAGGACACAAGCATTTTCTTTCTTTTTTCCCCCATGCGGACAAAACCCACTTACCCATATATATGTTTCTTACTCATTTTATGTATGTTGCACATCTGATTACAGTTTGATTTGGATATATATATTGTGTAAACATTCAACGCAAAGGCTTTTTGTTTCTATATTTCTCTCACCATTTGTTGCACACATTCACACAACTAGTCTGACATCATAGGGGAACCACAGAACCCCCATTGTTCGCGACGCTTGATCAACCTCCCTCCTATCTTAGGGGGAGTATCTGGTCGTACCCTCTCATCAGTACCTCCTTCACACACTCCTATAAGTGCTACTATCTTAGGATCAGCTTTGCTTGGTTCTACATTACTTGGGTCAACTTCCCAAGGTCATTCGTTCACTCGCTCTCCTTTACAAGGAAGCGGGGGACCCACTTCCTCTCAAGGAGGGAGCACCAACCCACCTAGTCCCCATCAAGGGTCAGGTTCACAACACACTATGGCAGGAACTAATCCTCCCACCCCACTACAGATGCCATATTTGGCCTCTCTCAACATACCAGATCTCACCAAACTCACCAATGATCCTATATTGCATGACGCCACATGGCCTGCAATGCCAACAAAACTTCCTTCAAAAATACGAAAGTTTGAAGGAAAGGCGGGGGATGACCCTGCCAACCATGTCATGACCTTTCATCTATGGTGCTCTTCCAATAGCATTATGGATGACTCCATCAGACTGCGATTATTTCAACGCACACTTACTGGCCCATCAGCCAAATTGTATGTCGAAGAAAAATCCGGGTCTCACGGGACCTTTGAGTCATTAGCCAAAGCATTCTTGACCTTTTTCCAATTACCCATCTGCCATGACAATGGTCTAGAACTACTGTATAACTTCAAACAGACCTCAGCCACCCACATCGCTGACCACATTCATGAGTGGCGTAGGCGACGTAGTTTGTGTAAAGCAGAAACCACCAAGCAACAGTGCCTTGACTGGTTTCTTAGATCACTTGTCTCTCTCCTTGGGAAGGATGTCGCTTCCAACTTCCCTTAGTACGAAGAGGAAGCCATCAGTAAGGCCCAACAATATGACCTCATCTATGCACAGTCATGGTACTTATACACAGTACTTCTTGATCTTCCAAAACCTGTGTCGTTCGGCCAAGACAAACCTGGGATGTCTCACTCAATAGATGGGCTCATAGGTGCCACCACACACCATGGCCCACCACCCCAACCACCACCGATGTATGGAACACATCAATACCCGCCAGTATATGGGGGCACTCCTTATTACCCCCCACCCCCTTATCAACATCCATACCCTGTTGCTATACCTCCACCCATCCGTGGACCACCACCGGCACCTCCCATACATCCACCTATTCCCACAAACAACGATACTCCCTCAACATCAACTTACAGTACTAGTGAAAGCACTACACCTTCCTATGTTCCTTATGGATCGATACCACCACAAAATACATACTTCCCCTTTCCAGGTCCTCCATAACCCATGGCTCCCCCCCATCCACATGCGGGGGTAAATTTTGTTCAACCTTCTGCTGCTCAACAATACCAGAATTTTGAACAATTGAATACAGCCAACCCAACTCATCCATCGAACAATACCAAGAAGAAAGGATGGAACAGGAATAAAAACAACCTTGGTCAAGGCGGGAATCAACCCCCACAGCACCAACCCATTGGGGGCAACCAGAACCAAGGGAACCAAAACCCCCAAGGGGGCAATAACAACAAACGCCAAGGGTGAAATAATGTTAAAACCATCTTCCCTTGTGCCCTTTGTGGAGAGTTTGGTCATTACACTCACCATTGCCCCCAGATCGCTGATTTCAAACGGTTGAAAGACTCGGGTAGTCTTCCCCATACCCCTGCACAAACTGCCCTTCAACAGGCACCACAACAATACGTACAACAACCCCCTCCCGCCGTGCTGCAAAATCCTATCCCACATCAAGGTGTGATAAACACCCAACAAGACACACAACATCCCCCACCTTAGGTAGGACAATACCACAACCCTAACAATCCAGAAGAACGTACAATTCTCCTCACCAGTGAGGAGGAAATCCTGCTGCAAACACGTAATATTCAGTATCATACACCCACTGAGTCTACTCCCATCTCTCCAGAGACAAACCCTACACTGACGGGACCCCCGTTGGTGATCCCTCGCCCATCCACCGAACCACCACTTCGCATCCCTCGCATCCCCTTATGCAGGAATGTCCACAATCCACAGGCTAGGGCAGCTCATAATTATAGCTTGGTAGACGACTTAGCACAATCCCCGGCTGCCATGTCAGTCTTGGAAGTCCTCCAGACTTGTCCTACACAGCGGAAATCTTTACTTTCCGCCTTGGGGGTAGTCGACCTTGCAGATACTCAACTCATCACCTTCGATCTTGATAGCGGAGAACCTTATCTTCCCTCTTTGATCGCTTTTCAAATACCAGTGAAAATACGGAACATCACAGTCCACCGGTGTATCATCGATGAAGGTGCCTCTACGTGCATCATGTCCAAAACAGTATGGAAAAAACTTGGTTCCCCGAAACTCATTCGCTCTGCCATCGCATTACGAGCTTATGACGGACAACCATCCTCTCCTGAAGGGCTCTTCCAAAATGTCCCCGTTGAACTCGTGGGCAAGACTATTCTCATTGATATCGAACTTATCGACGGCCCGCTCGATTATAATATCCTGTTCGGGCGTAGCTACATGTACGCTATGAAGGCAGTGGCCTCTTCCGTCTTTCGGACAATGATGTTCCCCCACAATGGGAAGACCGTGACCATCGACCAAGTCTCACATTATGAGCCTAACCCATCTGCCAGCCTCGATAACATTCTTCCTCTCATCCACACCAATCCAGACGCATATCCACTCATCAAGATGGGTCCTGGGATTTTTAAAGATCCATCCTTGTTAGGTACGTACCATGGCGCACCACCACTCCTTCCCCCTAATCAAGTATGCATCGTCTCATCTAACGAAACTCACATAGAGGATGCTCTTCCTCCTCAGGAGGCTTCAATCATTCCTGACGTCTCAATAGTCACAGAACCCCTCCAGCCGGAGCCTCCTGCGCACTCATCGACCTCAACAATCCATGAATCTAGATCCCCTCAAGAGAATACTCCCGCCTGGGAGAGATTCCCCCAACCCCTCACCCAAATTCCATTATTTTACCCTCCACCAGGTATCGAAGCTTTTCAGGTAGCCTCAACGCTCACACTACCTAATATGGTGTTAGCGATCCTAGTTTGGTATTTACACCCACCAGAGATGGTCCCTCGACCACAGGAAGGGCTTCCCATGACAGTTCCTATCCTTACCCCCACCCCCCACCCCCACTCACTAACCCCCCTGCTACAGCTGGGGGTAGGAAAAAGAAGAAAGAGCCCACCACTCCACTTCCTCCACGCATCCCACCACCATGCACATTATGTGAGAAAGAGGGCCACCAAACCAACAATTGGCCATCACTACCTGAATTACGGAATTTGATTCCCACCAATCAAACTCCCACAACACCCATCACTACTGCTAGTCCCACCACTACCACCAACCCTTCCAGTAGTAAAGGGTTGAGGACTAAATATGCTTGTGCTATATGTTCAGAGTATGGCCATTACACCCACCATTTCCCAACACTGCCACGCTTTCGGCAGACGTTAGCGACTGTACGCCAAAACTTCCAGAACAACCCACGCCCTGCTGCGTCCTCTACAACAAATATCACTGACATTCGCTATGTCACCACTTCAGTCAACGAACGTATGAGATGCCCTTGTACTCTCTGTGATTCATTAGCTCATTTTACATACCAGTGTCCTATGATCCTTACATATAGGCAACGTCAATTGGCCTTGCGTCACCGACCCGTAGAGGCGATAATTGACATTACTTCATCACTCGAGGCTCTTCATGTCATTTCTCCAGAGCCCGAGGCACTCCCAACGCCTCCATGGTTCTCAAATGACATCTCTGAGGATTTACCCCAAAACCCCCCCAACTCTCCTTCTCATTCCCCTACCGAGACTCTCCATCCAACCACCACGGGTACCCCTCAATACTTCAATATATGGTTTATGTCGAGTGAACCCTCCCCATCTTCTAACATTGTTCCCCCTGCTTCTTCATCAGGGGGCAATCACACTGTCACCGAGATCACTCCTCACGACCCCTTGTATTCCTGATGTTTCCTATGCAACGAGGAAATACTCAAAGAGCTCAACTGCCCAAACTCTCCCTGGGATGCGCTACATCATCGCACACTCTTCTCTCCACAGGAAGCCCCCATGCCTCCAAACCAAAACCCCATTTATGCGGTCGAAACCAAATATTTTATCCCATCCGGGCCTCTCGATTGGTTCAACAATCCCATTCCTACCCCTGACACTTTTGAAGAAGGTAATATGGCCAACATTTCCCCCACCATCAAAATCGACATTTCCATTAAAAATGGCATCGTCGAAGAAATCATCATTGGAACCGCTTGCACTCAGGAAATCGCCACATATAAAGACCTCTTCCAGGAATATAGAGATATTTTCGACTGGTCATACACGAAGATGCATGGCCTTGACCCATCTATTGTTGAACATTGCATCGACACCTGGCCCGACATCACACCATTTTGCCAGAAACAACGACCGCTACACCCATCCAAAGCCACGACTATCAAAGTCGAAATTGACAAATTACGTACAGCCGGGTTTATTTACCCCATCGCTTACACTTCATGGGTTTCCAACCCTGTACCCGTCGACAAAAAATAGGGCACTATCCGCGTCTGCACATACTTTTGCGATCTCAATAACGCATGTCCCAAAGACAACTTTCCAACGCCTTTCATTGATCAAATTATCAACGACTGCGCCGTCCACGAGGCTCTCTCCTTTATGGACGGATTCTCTAGCTATAACCAAATTCAAATCCACCCAGCCGATCAATATAAAACCGCATTCATTACCCCTTGGGGTAATTTTGCATATCATGTCATGCCTTTCGGCTTAAAAAACACCGGCGCAACCTTCCAACGGGCAATGACATACATCTTTCACGATCTGGCTGAAATCATCCTCGCCTACTTGGACAACCTCACAGCTCGATCCAAGAAACACACCCAACATCTCGATGCTTTACGAATCATTTTTCAACGGTGTCGTCAGTACAACATCCGCTTGAACCCCCTCAAGTGTGTGTTCTATGTCACCACCAAGTGCCTCCTCGGTTTTATCGTTTCCCAAAGCGGTATTATCGTGGACCCCCTCAAAGTCAAATCCATCACCGAAATTCCACCTCCTCGGAATTTACGACAACTTCAGAGTCTACAGGGAAAAGCTAACTTTCTCAGATGCTTTGTTCCTGATTACACCATACGCGCACATGGTTTCCTTTGCTAACTACGTCACGACATCCCATTTCACTGGGACGACCATGCCCAACAGTCATTTGATGATCTTAAAGCAACGCTTTCAAATGCACCTTTAATTAGTGCACCTGACTACAATCGCAACTACATCCTCTACGTATCAGCATCAGCTGTATCAGTAGCCGACGTCCTCGTCCGTCTCGGAGATGACAATCATGAACACATCATTTACTACGTTAGTAAGAATCTCTCCGGACCACCCTTGAAGTATAAACATGAAGAGAAACTTGCTCTTGCAGTTGTCCTCGCAGTCTAGAAACTGCGCCATTACATTCTGCTTTGCACCACAAAGGTCATTGTAGATTCCAATTCTATGCAATACTTGCTCAGCCGTCGACAAGTTAACGGAAAAATCGCTCGATGGATCGTTATCCTTCAAGAGTACGACCTCGAGTTCTCAACACCTAAGAGTAAGAAGGCCCTCGTTCTCGCTGAACTTGTCACGGCCCTCCCCTCTGACACCACTAGTGCCCCCGTCACCACTGACTTTCCCGACGAACATCTCTTTTACATCACTTCAAATTATCCTTGGTATGGCGACCTTATCATCTACCTACAAACTCAAAATTTTGGTAACCACCTTTCACGAGATGATCATCGACGTATTCACCATCAGGCCCCCCGATATCTCCTCATCGGAGACATCCTATACCGGCCGGGTGTCGACACCATTCTTCGTCGATGCCTGACTATTGACAAGGCCGACAGAGTCTTAAACGATTTCCACAGCGACGCATGTGGGGGCCATCTTTTGGGTATATCCATGGCTCAAAAGATTATCCGAGCCGGTTACTTTTGGCCTACCTTGTTTCATGATTGCATTCATGTCGTGAAACGATGTGAGCAATGTCAGCTCTATGCCAACAAAGCTCGAGCTCCCCCCGCTCTTCTCCACCCTGTCATTACAGCCGACCCTTTTTGCAAATGGGGTATCGACTTTATGACTTGCAATCCACCCTCCAACAATGGCCACAAATACATTGTTGTTGCCATTGATTACTTCACCAAATGGGCCGAAGCTATGCCCACTTTCAACAACACCACTGACACTGCAGCGCGCTTTTTCTTTAATCACGTCATATCCTGTTTTGGCGTACCACTCCAACTCGTTTCCGATCATGGGAAACACTTTGAGAATGAGATCTTCGTCGAACTCTCATCTCGGTTAGGCTTCTCTCATGATTTTGCCTCACCATATTACCCTCAGTCAAACGGATAGGTCGAGGCAGTGAACAAAGTCCTCAAGACCATGTTACAGCGCATGGTTAATAAACATAAAACCAATTGGCATCATATGTTATTTTCTGCGCTATGGGCTTATCGAACGACAGTAAAGACCGCTACTGGTTTCACGCCATTCCATTTAGTCCACGGGGTTGAGGCAACTCTCCCCATTGAGTGAAAAATACCCACCTTACGCACCACAATTGAGCTATTACCTGACACTGCTCCAATGGAGCAGCGCTTGCTGAACTTGGAGTCGCTAGATGAAGATCGTTGATCTTCCTTACAGAACAACGAGACAGCTAAAAAACGATCCAAAGCTACCTTTGATCGCCATGTCAACCTTCGATCATTTCGCGAAGGCGACCTCGTCCTGGCTTATGATATCGCTCATGATACCTTCGGCCATGGAAAATTCGAATCACTTTGGCATGGCCCTTACATCATCTAACATTGCCTCACCAAAGGCGCATACATCCTGGCCTCCCCCGAAGGCCTCACGCTTAAGGAACCCGTCAACGGGTTGTATCTCAAGAAATTTTATGCTTAAACATAGTCATACTACTTTAGGATATTTCTTTTTCTAGTATTTTTAATCTTTTTCTCCTCCCCTCTCATCTAAACTATCCTTTGTGCTATTGATAGATGCTTCCTCCACCAGCCTACCACATTGGTTACGCCGACGGCGCCAACTGTTGGACACAAAATCTCGCTTCAGCTGCTTGGACTATTTACACCCCCTCACATGAAATGCTACATTCAAGCGGCATATGTTTGGGGCCAACAACCAACAACCAAGCCGAATATACTGCTTTCATTGGCCTCCTGGCCGACGCCCAGCGTCATCATATTCATCACCTTAGCGTTTTCCTCGACTCTCAACTAGTCGTTCTCCAGCTCAATAATGTTTACCATGTACGCGATCCGTGCCTCTTTCGCAAATACTTGCAGGTTAGACTGTTATCTCAACATTTTGATTCCATTACATTTACACATATTCCAAGACAATTGAATCAAACTACAGATCAAATAGCTAACATGGTGTTAGATTGGCATATATCACATCAAGCTACACATACATAAACATCTCACAAACTCCTGTCACAACATATAGATAGAATAGAAATCATCATAATCATCAACAACAAACACATGTAGACAACATCAGGATCTCAAAATATGTATACTCATATATATATATCAAGGCCATCAGGCCATCCGAATGTTTACATACAAAAAATATATACACATGCCTGCAGGCCAGCATAACACCTTGGTACCAAAATCAGCTCACCAGCCTATATACAATCAAAAATATATGCATCATACAACAGTCATGGTGTCTCTATCGCACCACCCCCTGCTCCTCCCTCAAGAGGAGGTGGTGGCCCACCACCATCTGCCCCAGGCGGTGGTGGCCCACCCACAGGACCCTCCTGCCCCGGCGGCAGGCGTCCACTAGTCATCGTATCCAGCACTGCTGCTCGTCGCACTATGGCCCGCCATGGTGGCGGCACCCCCACACACTGCTCCAGGAAGCTCTCATCCTGGATACGTGTACACATGCCCTCGGGCACGTCCTACAACACCGTCTCCAGACGACGACGTATATCATCAAAGTCCACTCCGGCTGCTGTCGGAGGAGCATGTGATGGCCCTGCACCAGGGTCATCGAACCGACGCCGCCTCGCTACCCTTTTGGGCTTTGCTGGTCGACCCGCGACATCCTCCTGCCGCCGCCTCTCTCCCTGCGGTCATCCCTCTGACTCTCATCGAGCTAGCGCTCGTTGCATCTCCACCTCTCGCCTGCGAGGTGCCACATCTGCACATGCAAAAAACAAACAACAAAAGATAGTATCAACATCTATATCATATACATATGGACTGCTATCTCAAAAGACAACATAAATAAAAAGAATAGACAAATACTAAACGTACCTCGATGGTCAAAAGCCTCCCCTAGAGGCAGCACCATGTCCGGGTCACCCCGGAAGTCAACCCCAGCATAAGGGTACCGCAGTACTACCTGCGGCATCTGCCACCATATCTACGCCGCCTCTGCTGAAAAGTAGTGACTACCTTCACCACCACCGTGGCAAACCAAAACTGTAGACCACCGCCTCAATTGCGGCTCTCGTGCCCCTGGCATCTCCAATAGAACCCTCGGGCGCAACATCGACACCCTCTCCAAAAACCAGGCTACCAGGATCGACCCAAATGTGAACTCTCCTGTACCTATGGACCGACAATGGTCCAACTGCGCTATCATCCACGCATGCAGCGTCAGTCCCCACGCAAACTGCTCACCGCCCACCACTCTCTCCAGCACCAAAAACTAGCCACCACTAATCCGTTGGGTCGCAAGTGACCCATATATACGCACAATCATCGCTGCTATACAACGATGTGCTAGAGCGTCGATAGCGCTGATACTCACCACAGTCCCAGACATAAAGTCCCGACCTGAGCAGTATTGCTCGCCAATCATCGCAAGAGCTATATCCCTCGGCAGCACAGGCTCTATCAGTAGGGGCGTTCCCCGAAAGGGGATCCCCGTCAGAAAATATACATCCTCCACCGTAGTGAAGGGGATCTGCTCTCCTCGCATGAGGAAGTAGTGCAACTATGGACTCCACATCTGGAGAAGGAACTTTAGTAGATACTCCTGTGCCCATATCAATGGGCACTCAAAGAACTTTAGCAACCCGCAGGTTGCTAAAGTTGCTCTCACCTCAGGCCCCTCAATGGCCACAACATCTCGCAACTGGGCCCAATCCTGCTCTCGCCACCGCACTGGCATCATCATTGTTGGCCACCTGCAAATAACACAGAGTCCTATATCAGCTCAGATGACCATCCACAGCATCAAACATACTCATTTTTTACCCTTTAAAACTTGCCTCATAGGCACGGTTTTTATCACCTACAGTCACGTACACATGCGCGCCTGTTCACTATACAGGTGCACATATATGCGCACCTGTTCACTGCACAGGCACACCCCTGAGCGCGTCTGTTCACCATACAGATGCGCATCGGTGCGCGCCTGTCCAACCCACAGGCGCGCACTGATGCACGCTTGTCCAACTCATAGGCGCGCCCCTCGGGCGTGCCTTAAATTCCCCCTACCGCGCACCCATGCACATATATTCGGTGAACAGGCACACACGTATGCGCGCCTTTCACCGAATCGCCCGCGCACATGGGCCCACAACCCCCTAAATACCCCTGTACAACCCCCCGTACAAGCCCTGCCCAACAATTGAAAACCTATTCCTATGCAGGATGATCAGACCACTAACCTGATACTCGCCGAATGTCGATCGGATGCCTCGTCCTCCCCGAATCACCAAATATCCTCTGAAAACTGCTCGTCCAGTCACTATTGTAGCAGGTACAAATGAGGTGGAAATGTGGGCCCTATAGCTATATATAGGACTTTTGCCAAACTTCCACTCACCATTCCGGGAGCCCAAGGTGTCCGTTTTTCAAACTGTCTTCAGCCACAGGATCAACATCCCGTCACCTACATTACAGTAGTCCCTGGGTTGCTTTTCATCATGAGCCCCCAGGGTGCCTTTTTTTCATTCCATGGTCAGGTACGCACACGCATAGTCACATTTATCAAATACATGCTCATATCTTAGATTCTCTTCAGATATTGTTTACTTTGGGTATTTGGTTGATTGTGTGAAGGTACTTGCTCATCACCCATGAGCATCACCCCTTCAGGTATATACTCAACACTGGCATGTAGTCTCTCCCACCGGATTGCATTTACATTTCCAGTCACACCCTCTGATATTGGCCTTTAGGATCCTCATTCCCGGCTCTGCAGTACCCACGCCTCCATTTGCCTCTTTGGTACTGTAACCCGGTAGCATTCTCACCCACATGAGTTGTCCCATTCATAGCACCTTTTGACACTTTTGACACTCATGCCGTTCTTCATTACCCTTTAGGGATGGGAGTCCCGATAGTCTTTCATCATGTCGTGAATCAGCCACATACTCCTTCTCTTCATTTTGCTAGCTTTCCCACATGGACTCCCAGATTATCTCTTTATGGTTCTATTTTTTACCTGCACCTCCGCAGGATCATGAGCCCTTCATTTCATCCACATTCAAGTTTGTCCATCTACGAACCTACCTTCATTTCACCTACCTCATACAGAAACTCACCAATGGGGCCCCCACCCTTCATCAGTATTACAAAGAACATTATGCCCTACATGGGCCACCCATATCACACTGGGGCACCCGTTTCTGTATTTGTACATTTCTCCTCAACTATTCGTTATTTATTGTACAAATGCCTTTATTTCCAGTCATTACATGTTCTTTTTGTCGTCACCATTGGCGACTTGCTTCCTTTTGGCCACACACAACCCATGTCACCCTTGGTTGGAGCATTACTTATCATCTACCCTTGTCGGCATCGTCCATATCTTCAGAGTACTCCATAGGTCACTTACCTCTACCCTCTGAATTTGTTCACCTTGTCTCGCCTCTGGCACAACTTATCACCGGTCTTGTCATCCCCCTGACACTCGACCTTGTTACACGGTTGCGACCACTTTTTATCTCATACATCCTCCAACCAAGGGCAGTCTTGAGTCTTCCCACTTCTTGACTTCGTCTATGTACCTCTGCCACTTCCTCACCTCAGTAGATTCCACGAAGCCCGTTACTTTTGGGAGTCGTGTCCCCCTTTTGTCGACATCAGCACAATTTTCTGAAAGGGCGACAGTATCTTGATTCTCATTCTCCATTTAATGAGAGATCTCGAACGGCACAGGGTGAAACACCATTGCTCCCTGCTGTCGTTGGCCCCCATAGCATTCGACGCCAACACTTTCTCATGTTATGGTGGGTCTTACTTTGCGACTATTGCAGTTATTTTTGTCATTTGCCGAAGACCTCTGAACTTGGTAGGGCCATCAATGCCCACATCATCGTCGCTGCTTATTACCGCGATCATTGCCTATTCTTCAGAGTATGTTCCTTTGCAGAATTGTCTTCTACCTTTATCATTACCGCCCCCGAGGGCACTGCAGTTGTCTACACCAACACTTCAATCATATTTTTTCAGAGTTACATAACATGAGCATGGGGCATGCCCGCCTCGTTTGTACATAGTTTTCTATTTTTTCTGCACAACTCTCAGAAGGTCGGGTCCTACCAGTTCCTTTTTTCTCCAACGGATCGCTCTGAATGATCCCACTATTTCTCTCTCTTACAACAACATTCTCAGTAGAATAAACATTGATGGATTTCGGCTATACATATGCTCCTAACCTCATCCATCAGGGGGCATCTGTTATCACTGAAATTTCGTCCGCACATGGCGACAAGAACTCAACATCGTCAAAACAGTAATGAAGTCATTCATGGAACTGAATTAATTTCACAACATTCCAAAGAGGTCAAAAACTATACAAAGTAGTAAAAATTGAAGAGTGCTTTATAGAAGTAGGGTGCGCGTGCACATGCGCGGGACATAAATGTACCATGCGCGCATACGCGCACGATGCACGACTGTTGGCGCAAAAACCCGCACACCTGCTAAACGACGCATTTATTGAATTGGTCGGCCTCCCAACCACTTATGGATCAGCTCCCAAGCCGATTTGACCCTCAAATCTGAGCTGAATCCGCATGGTAGGCTGGTCAAAGACCTAATGAATCCCTGAAGAGCCTCTTTTCACACTACAAAGGAGTTACATAATCACCCAATGCAATGCTATAAAAATCCATGAGGAAACCTCATTTTCTCAAGGAATTTCATGTAATGTTATGCTGCCTAATTGTTTTAAGGACTCACTCCTTGACAAGATCACATTGGCACCATTTCATTGAGCTATCCACCTCTCCATTGAGTGGATTTGCAAAGGAGTTCTTTCATCACCATTTTCATTTTTCTTGTTGTAAGGAGAGCAAGCTTGTGAGGATCCAAGACCCTTCCTTTGGAGGAAGAAGGGATTCACAGTCCCCTTTCTTCATTGTGATTTGATTTCATCAATAGATCAGCCTAAAAACATTGGTGACATTGGTCTTTTTGTTCTTGTTATCTCTCTATTTCCATGCTTAGTATTTTAGTTTGTATTAGTTTAATTCTTGTTTATATTTTTGTTTTTCTTTCTCTAACTCTTTCCTCTACAGCTGTCATGCTCAGCAAGACCCAACTAGGCATGTACGAACCTCTTATTTGCTCACCAAGGTGACGAAAAGGGTGCAAACAGTCACCAAGGTCTTCAGGATCTACATACCAGGTCACTGCGACATTGAGATCAGCAGGGATGTGAACTTTGATGAAGATGTAGTGCTCAAGAAATCAAGAAGATGCCAGCTTGAAGAAGTATATGAAGAGGAACCCGTAATCCCCAGAACTGCAGTGAGGGAGGTTACTAGAGCCGCATAATCAGTGAGGGAAGTTGTAACTTCCCCTAATGAGAAAATTCTAGAAGACCATGATATATTAGAAGTTCAAGAACCTCCTTAGATGACGATCCTCCATAAAAGAAAGCCAGCTTGGGCTAGAGAGTTTATTCAAGATGGAGAGAAGTATGGTGTTCCTAAAGGAACCACGAGACATTTGAAAAGACCAAAGCCATTCTCCAGTTATACGGCTTTGATGTGTGATCTCCTAGAAAAGGAGCCTACCTGCTTTGAAGACGCTATTTAGAAGAAAGAATGGGCAAATGCCATGACAGAAGAATACCAATCCATAATAAAGAATGATAAATGGGAAATAGTTCCCAAACCGAATAACAAGGATGTGGTATCGTCCAAATGGCTCTTCAAAATAAAACATGTTGCTGATGGAAGTATTGAGAAGTATAAAGCAAGATTTGTAGCTTGTGGTTTTTCTCAAAAAGAAGGTATTGACTATGAAGAGACATTCACTTCTGTAGGCAGATACATTTTGATCAGAACCATCATAGCCCTTGCAGCTAAAATGAAGTGGAAGCTACACCAGATGGATGTAAAGACAACTTTCCTAAATGGTGTTATCGAAGAGGAAGTGTATGTAGAGAAACCAAGAGTAAAGCAGGTTCTAACCTCTACTTCAAGGTTATGAATGATGAGCCAGTAATATTACTGATATATGTGGATGACTTATTCTTAACCGGAGAAGAAAATCTCATCACCGAATGTAAGAAGATACTCGCTTCAGAATTTGAGATGAAAGACCTTGGCCTAATGCACTATTTATTAGGTCTTGAGGCATGGAAGAGTCCAGACAAGATCTTCCTTAACCAAGGGAAGTATGTAGTCGAAATATTGAAGAGATTCGACATGTTAGAGTGCAAGCCCATGAATACACCCATGGAAACAAAGATGAAGCTGCTGGTCGATACTTCGTCAGAATTGATTGATGCCACACTGTATAGATAGATTATTGGATCACTGATATACATGACTAACACTAGACCAGATATTTATTTTTCTGTGAACACCTTGAGCCAGTTTCTGGTAGAACCCAAACATGTTCACCTTGTGGCTACAAAACATGTGATGAGGTGCCTTAAGGGTACATTAGATTGTGGTCTCAATTATGATGGAGATCATGATTTCACATTGAGTGGGTACACTGATTCAAATTGGGTAGGAAATGTTTCTGACACAAAAAGCACTTCAGAATGATGTTTCAGTTTGGGATCAACCATGATCTTGTGGAAGAGTAGGAAGCAATCCAACATTTCTCTCAGCACAACAGAAGCACAATACATTGCTGCATGTTCTTCCAACTGCGAAGCTATATGGCTTCGAAAGTTGTTGACTGACCTTTTTGAACTAGAGATGGAAGCAACCATGATCCTATGTGACAACCAGAGCTGCATAAAGATGATAGAGAATCTTGTATTCCATGACAGGTCGAAGCACATAGAGATCCGATATCATTACATCCATGACATGGTGTAGAGAGGAGCCTTAAATCTCCAGTACGTTAGCACAGATGAACATGTTGTTGATGTGTTGACCAAGCCTCTATCTCATGTAAAGTTTGATCACTTTCGAGATAAGCTTGGTATAGTACGAAAGGACCTTCCTTGAAAGGGGGAGTAGTTGCTATGATGAGACATCTCTTGCTTCCAGCTTCAGTGCTGTGAAGTAAAACAAGAAGATGTGATGAGACTAGTACTGTGCTTTCGGCTTGACAACTATGACATAAAGACAGTCTAGTATCTTGCTTCCAACCTGATGATTGTGATGTAAAGCAAGACGATGAGATGAGACTATCACTGAGCTTCCGACTTGACAACTATGATGTAAAGCCAATATAGTATCCTGCTTCTAGCTTGATTTCTATGACGTAAAGCAGGACGAGTATCTTGCTTCCAACTTTATTGCTATGATGTAAAGAAAGACGATGATATGAGACTAGAACTGTGCTTCTGGCTTGACAGCTGTGACATAAAGCCAGTCTAGTATCCTGCTTCTAGCTTGATTGCTGTGATTTAAAGCAAGATGAGTATCTTGATTCCAGCTTAAGTGATGTGACGTAAAGCAAGACGTTGAGATGAGGCTAGTACTGTGCTTCCAACTTGAGAAGCTGTGATGTAAATCCAGTCTAGTATCTTGCTTCCAGCTTGATTGCTATGACGTAAAGCAAGACGAGTATTGAGCTTCCATCTTGACAGCTATGCCATAAATCCAGTCCTATATTATGATGAGCCAACCTTGTGCTGTGATGATGATGATGTAACAGTTTTATACTAATACATATTGATGCAGATGATGATGGCATTCCTTTGAGAATGACGATGCTGCCAATGAAGAAAAAAATCGATGATTTATAGATACGCCAGTCAGTGTTCCAAGATGATATTGATGATGCTGTCCTCTCACCCACTTAACGTTGTTGATGATGTTGTCCTCTCTCTCTCGCCTGATGCTGTTGAAGAATACCCTTCTTGTTAAGGGGGAGTGTTCAAATAATGTAACTGCAAAGTGTATTCTTGTTATTATTTGATATATTATTCATTGGATCAATCCCCATTGTGGATTGATCATGTCGGCTAATGTAAAAGGACCAAATCCCCTTTTGCGGATTGGTCATAATGTAATTGTAATAGGCAGAAAGAAAAGCCGGCCCCAAAATATATTAAAGAGGCCCCGAAATATAATAAAGGTGGTTATAACCACCCAGTTTGAGAAGTCGGCCCTTCCAGTGAAGAGACACTTCACACTTGCCAGAATTGTATAAATAAGGAGGCTAGTGCATGGCTTAGACACACACCTCACTTTCTCATTGAGAGACAAGTTTTAGAATTACAGTTGGAGAAGACAGAGAGAGAGTGGTGCATCTTTGGGAGATGATATTTTGTATTAGCTTGAGTTATCTCTTGGCATTGTATTGGCTATCTATAGTAAGGAAGTTTTGCTAGGTTTTCTTCCCCTAGAGGGTTTCCCAAGATAAATGTTGTGTCTCTTGTGATTGCGTATTTCTCAGTGATCTTGCGTTATGCTATTGTTATCTATTGAAATGCAAAGAACTATAATAATGGCTTAAACATTAACACTTGGGTGACTCCTGTGTATGTATGTTTATAGGATTTATTTGGGAGATAAAATGTGCTTTTGAGTGATCGAATGTTTGTTTTCCTCTTGAAGATTGGACAATGGTAAGGTCATTTAAGACCGATTGACCTTTAATTCGTGTTTTCACAGCTAAAACTTCAACAAGTGGTTCTTGAATCTCAAATACATCATTGGGAGGCATCGACAAGTTAGGATCCCATAACAACATGGTTGTTTCTTTCGGTGGCTCAACTTCCTCCTGATCAACGATGTTCACCGTTGAGACGCTTGATTGTTTGGTAAGGGAAACTTCGTCTAGGAACCGATTGACCATTAACTTCATAGCGTGCACCCATTGGGGACAATCTCTTTCAGAATGTTTCTCTTGATGATACGTACAAAAAGAGTTGGATGCTACATTACCTAGGTCGATATTGAAGTTGGTTGGGGGAGGTTCAATCACTTTGAAAGGTGGGTTTCTCTTAAAAAAGGGTTTATAGGGCCTTTGAATTGGGTTTCCTTCTTCGACACTTCTTTTCATGTCTACGATTTGATTTGAAAGTTTCTTTATCATTCGTTGTAGGTATTCTATGTCCCCGCTTCCCTTTTTGAGACCTTGTTTTGTTTGTTTTCCCGAGGGTCTAGTCAACAACAGTCCTCTCCTAGGCGAAGGCTGAACTTCTTTCTTAACTAGTGAGACCTGGCCCTCTTTGCATCCCTTCATTTGGAATTCAATCATTTTGGCCTCCTCAAAATTTTTAGCTAGGGTACGTTTGGAAGCCCTTTTTACAAACATGAAAATAGAAGGAGGGAGAGCGTTGGTATATACCTCAATTTGCAACTCCTGAGTAGGTTTAGCTTTGGGTTGAAATTTGTTCAGGATAGTGGTAAACCATTGATTGAAGTCTTTAACCTTCTCTTTTGAACTCATGGTGGAGGAAAAGAGTTCAACCATCAAATCTCATGTGGTGGTTTCTTCTCCAAATTTGTCTAATAAATATTTTTGAAACTTCGTCCAACTAGTTATGGACCCTACGGGCAAGTTAAAATACCAATTTGAGGATAAATTATCAAAGGTATATGGAAAAATTATACATACTATGTCCTCATGTTGTATGTTCATCAGTCTTATATCTAGAATGAACTTTTTAATATGGTCTTCAGGAAATCCAAAGGTTTTAGGGTCAAACTTGGGAAGTAATTATGTCGAGGGAGGTTATGTACCCATCCTAGGATTTCTAGAGCATCTCTGGCTAACCAAGGTTGATTATTTGGAGGTGGATTTCCCCTTTCTTCATTATTGTCATTATTATCCTCCATGTCGTCCGATTATGAAACTGATTGATCTGAGTTAAACCCTTCCTCCTCAGATTCGAAATCGTCCGGCTCAGAGTAGTTACCAGCTGGTGTTTCGAGGATCATATTAAGGGGTTGTTCGATCTCAGTGAGGGAAAAATATATTAGGTCTTCTACTATGTGAACAAAAACCTAGTTGGGCGTATTGACCACTGGTCTTCTTACTTGTTTTCTATGAGGAAGTAAAGGGGATAAGGGTAACGATCCAATTTGCTGAGCGTAAGCTCTTGTAATTATTTTGAATTGGTTCAACTCCCCATGGGGAAGAACGTAAGGTATTTCAGGGAATAGGTTTTCTTCCTTGTGCTGGGGTGAGTTACTCATTTCTGGAGTACTCACTGTATGTGGGATGTCTTGAGAATGACTAGCCATGCATGTGATATGTTTTGAATCTATAGATTATGTTAATATTATATCAGAAATATTGTTAGCCATTCATTCATTCATGCCCTCCTTCTAGCGCCAATTCTGTTGAGCGGTATGAGATCCCTTTAACTCAACAGTAGGAACCAAACCTGGATTAGAGGCCCAATTAGACCCTGCAATGTTTGATGGTGGAATGGTTCTCCAGACCTTTCAGTCTATATAATTTATCGATTGGCTTTACTTGGCAATTGACAGGATGCCTTTCTATGAAAGCTCCTCCTTCATATTAAACGTTCTCTTTTTTGTCTTTTCTTTTATTAGATGAGTCTAATAAAAATGGAATGTGCTGGTATAAACCAACTGATAGAAAGGATTCTTAACTACTGAAGAAGGATGAACTTGGGACAACCCTTGGGCTCAAGCATGCAAACAAAGATATTCACTCCTATTACAAGGCTAGTACTAATACATTAACTTTCTGGTATTTCAACATTGAATGAGATACACTTATCGTAAGAAAAATAAACATGTAATAAGATGATTGCAAGAAAAATAGTTTCCTTAACTCTACCATCAATCACACAGTAACACAATTATTTTCTTTCCATCATTAAGAACAAAAGAACTACCAAAATATTGAAACAAATAACTTATCAATAGATTCAAGAACTCTTACTCGTTACAACATCAATTACTGAAATAAAAGTTAGAAGTAATTCCTCCTCAATCCAATCACATAGCGCCTTTGATGAAAAACAAAATTTTGTCTCTGGTCCTAAATAAGACTTCTCAATTAAGGTTGTTCAAAAATAATTCTTTACAATTCTCCAAAAGAGGTTCTCTTACCAAAACCATCAACCTCTTCTAAAAGGCTAGTCTCTTTATTTATAAAGAATTATTAACTAAAAATAAATGCTACAAGTTTAAGTTAAGTAAAACAAAATATTGCCACATGGTGCTCAATCTCCTTGTTCTATGAAACCATCTCATGGTTCTACTGGAGTGGATGACTCTTCTCATATTATGACCACTTGAAAAATAGATCCTCGCATGTGTTAGCATATGGGAATCTGTGTTGATCCATCTGGGCTGAAAGGATCTCTTTCACTTCTACTGCCCGTTCTCTATATTTTGTTATTTTGGAACTCAACCGCTGCAGAACTACATGAGCCTTGATCAGATGTTCCATAAACTGTTGTATTTGACCCGGTGCCATGCTCACCACTTGTGCAATCTCCGCTGCCCATGCTGAGTCTTGTTCTGCATGTCGCTTGACTATGTCATGCAGGTCGACAAAGTCTTTGGGTGAGTCGAATTCTGGGAGGCCAATGCCTTTCATCTCCCGATTGATCTTTTCCCAACATTTTTCTCACTCGACCCACTTATTTTGTATCTCCCACTAAGGTTCCTGGGCTATACTTACCTATTATTCAACTTATTTCCTGATCCGAGAGATGCTGCTATCCCTTAACACTCGAATACCATGCTCCTCTGCGTCTCGACCCTTCTACAATGCGTTGGTGTAGTCAATTCATTCTACTGATTTTTATGTTTTTTCATACCATCTCTCCACATCCTTGTAGGTTGCTAGTTCCATAAGAGTATCTTCCTAGAAATCGACTATACTTTTAGTGAAAATATGTCGTTCGTTTGTGAACTTTGCCTAAGCATCTTCGAACTCACTCTTGAGAAACATCGTGGCCTATGTTGAGTCTTGGTAGTATTTTTCCAAATGGTGCAAATAATCTAAATCCTTTAGTGTAGTAGCCAGTTCCTTTTCATCTTGCCTTGCTCGATCCAATGTGTCATCAGTGATAGCCATCCTTGCGTTGATGAGCTCAGATGCCTTTGCATGTTCTGTGCTGAGCAACTTCTCCTTTGTGGTAATGAGAATCGAGCTATCCAAAGTGAGTCTTCTCTTCTTGGTTGTTCTCTTCATGATAGCTTTTCTCTTCATGTCATAAGCCATTGCCTGTATATCGATGACCTCATCAACATGCTCATGTATTTGTTGTTCTCCCTAGGTTAGAGTGTTTCCCAAGCTCACTGTTGTGTGTATTTATTCTAAGGTTGGTTCCTGTACTTCTTTCATATGCTTCGATGGCTCAACCTTTATCTGGTGTTCATCGACTGGTGAGGTATCAAACAAAATTGAAGAGTCAGTGATAGGTTCAATACTTACTTGGTGATTTGTTGTTGAGGCGCTGATCTCTTGTTGTTGCACTTCCTATTTTTTTCCACTTGATCCTAGATCCTCTCTAAAGCTATCTTTTGGGGTCCACAACAGGTTGAGAAACTCAGTGTCCAAGACACTTTCAACCTCATGGTCGCCCTGCAGAGGGTTTTGAACTAATGCATCGGAACTTGGGGTAGATGTTTTCTCAGGTTCTTTCTCCTTTGTAATCGATATCAGAGTTACCAGTGGGACCTTTGAGCTCTCTTCATCGTCATAGATGGTTATGAGATCAAACAAAGGATTTGGCACACCCATTTCACCTTGTTTTCTTAGACTCCATACTGAGTTGGACTGGTCACCGATGATCTAGTATGTGGCGATGGAACTCTGGGGTTTTCTTGACTGATGGTTTCCTCTAGTTGTGTTGAATCTAAGCCATTTGGCTTCTCTCTGATTGTGATTGGGTCGTCTCAGGGGATCCTCATCATTTCCATGAGTTGAGGATCATTCTCTAGCTGGTCGATGACTCTCTAGGTTCCTTATAGTAACAAAACCCCTCTCCTTTGTGCCTCTGTGATTCCTGTCGCTCTGATTTCTTCTCTAACCTGAAGATCTTCTTCAGTCGACATCTCTATTGTTTTGACTAGCTCATCCATGCTCATACATTTGAACCTAGTCATGTTCGGGTTAGCCTTTCTATGTAATATCTCCTCCCAGTCTTGAGCACATTCTATGAAAATCTCAGCTTCAAACTTGTCATGTGTGTATGGCCAGCATGAAGATACTTGTGAAGCATGTTGGAGGACTAGGCCTTTAGGGTCATGCTTGTGAAATCGTCATGTTGGGAACCTGTATTTAAGAGGACTCAAACCCTCTTGTTTAGCTTGAGCAGTGTTCTTCACTATATAAAACCCCACATGGAAACCGCAGGGTATAAATGCTCGTTTCTTGTCTTTGAATAGAGTGGCATTATATCCGTGTAGGATAATTTGATAACATATTTCTCCTACAATGCACCCTTCTAGGACGTGAGAAGGAAGAAAATGTGATGCTCTGGTGGCCCTGAATGTAGATTTTTAATGACAAAAATCAGCAAATGAAATTTCTGTCATACACTTAGCAACCTAGAGATAATTGTCTTCATAAATTTCATAAATGCCTTAAACCCACATTCAGAAATTGCCATAAGAAGAAATACACATTACTAAGAAAAATAGCAGTGGAAATAACATAGTGGACAACAAACCATAACACTTAGAAATTTAAGCAAATGCCAGGGAAAACTCCAATGTGGGTAAACCCAACGAGAGAGAGAGAGAGATCTATTATTCATCTTCAGGAAAGTATATATCAGCATCAAAATAACATTTATAGCCAAGGAAAATACCTCACAACACCAAATCTGTCCCACATAAATCTGCCTCGATTTCTATGCCAAAACTGTACTATTGTATGGCCTCCTCCGTACCTCATTTTCTGTACCCATAGTCAGCTGTACAGACTGTTCCATACAACCCATAAACAATGCACAAAAACTCAAAAACCACACTCAAATCTACCTCAACTTTCGTTCCAAATTCGTACGACTGTATGGACTGTACTGATCTGTACAATTCGACCTCCCACAACAGAAAAATATTTCGGCCCAAAAACTCACATAATTTTTTTCTTGGGATTCATGCCCTTTTTCCTTGGAAAATGTGCCCTCTTTGCTGCTCACTTTCCTCTCTCAATCTTACTCGTAAAATCTCTCTCACTCAACTCCTCTCGTCTTCTTGGTGTCTTCTCTACTTGTCTTGCACAATACCCAATACAATGTTTTATAATCTGAAAATGACATTTTTCCCCCAAAGTGTCTTTTCACCTTCCCCAACCCTAAATCCAAAGGCCAAGATTAAATATTGCCTTTTTCAAGATCAAGGGTCATGATCCAATCCCTCCAAAATGAATCACTTGAAATATTAAAGTGATTTCACTTTATTACATAAGTGCTTTATGAAAATAAAGTCACTTTAAAAATAGAAGGTACACTTTATTAAAAATCCACTTTAATAAAAGAACCACTTAAAACAACTTTATAAAAACTATTACAAAGTTAAGTGTCTGGTAGTGTAAACATAAAGGTAACATCCGCATACAAGACAAAACATGTGGAGTACCTCCTGAGCTAAAAATATAACACTCCCTCTTAGCGAGGGATGTACTCGCTACCATCTCCATCATCTGGTCCCATCACACTGTGCTATGCAGGAGCTCCCTCTGAACCTCGATCCATCCTGAACACCTGCACATAAATCGAACTAGAAGATATTCTCTTGGAAACCTCCTAGAACCATGAGCTTACTTCATCTTGAGCATCAGTTCGATCAACCTGGTCGAGACTTCTGCTAGTGCTTAGAAGAGAATCACTCTCTTCTCTCGGAATGCAAGACTGTATCCTTGGTGCCACCACAGTCTCAGAAGCCTCCTCATGCTCCTCATCTCACATTAAATCATACATCGAAGGCTATCCTCTCAACATATACAACCTGTCCACCCGATTGCCGATCAACTGCAGCTCTACTAGGTCCACTCCTTGCCTGTAGATAAATACATGTTCCCTCTTGAACAATACACAATATCATACATCTTCCAAGGCTGAGACTGAGAGCAAGTTAACCCTCAACCCTGGAACAAAGAGAACTCCATCAAGCTCCAAGAGTCCCCCAAACTTGAGTTGGAATATGACATTCCCAACTCCACGTACAACTTTCACCATACCACCTTCATTTATCACTTGCCGGCCATGACCAATCTTTGTGAAATATAGGAATACTCGCTAGATTTCCGTCATGTGGCTAGAGGCTCCACTATCCACAATCCATCTGATATCACGTCCAAATCCTCCACTTCCGACATTGGAAACTAGGGTCACCAAAGAAAATTCCCTATCGAACTTTGAAGCAAAGTCCTCCATGGTTATTGTAGCAGCTGTCTCAGGCCCTTCTGGTTCCTTATTCTTCTTCTTCCTCTCATGAAAATGAGAGGTAAGGTGCCCCAATTGGTTACAACAATAACATCTGAATTTACTCAAGTCCCTTCCGAAACTTCCTTTCTTCTTGCTCTTTGCCGCAAGAGCAACATTCTCATCATCTCTATCTGTCTTCTGTTCACTACTCTGAGATCTTTCCCATATCTCCTCCTGAGTGAAATCATCCCATAGTCTGCTCCAATCTGGTAGATTCTCACATCCCACCACACACTCCATGAAGACTTTCCATTCTTTGGTGAAGCCATTTAAGTCTATCCTCACCAACTCATAATCCGTTTACTTGAGCCACTCGGGTAAGATAAGAAAAGACACTCTCCTCCTTACCCATCTTGGTATCATGCAACTTAGCCTTCAAGGCCATCTTCCGGTTCTCGTTCTTCACCTTGAACAAGTTCTTAAGTGCATCCCACATCTCCTTAGCAGTATTTTTCTCAGCTAAGTGTGGGATAAGGTGATCCTTCACCCCATACAGAATAATCCTCTGAGCTTTGACTTCCTTGGTTTCATGCAAGTCCAAAGAAATAGGATCTGTTGCGGGAGATGCTACAACAAAGTTGACATAGTTATAAATTTTGTTCTCCTTGAGAACGAATGACAATCGGACCTTCCACTGCAAATAGTTGGAAATGCCATCCAACCAATCCTCATATCTAATGCTTGCAACCATATTCCCTGTCACAACTCAAGGAAAACAATCACACCCTTTTTCCCAAAAATCACCCTGCCCACTGTCAGAGACAAAGCTCTAATAAAATGTAGATTTTTAATGACAAAAATCAACAAATGAAATTTCTGTCATACACTGAGCAACCTAGAGATAACTATCTTCATAAATTTCATAAATGCCTTAAATTTCATAAGCAAAAATATACGTTGCTAAGAAAAATATCAGTGGAAATAACACAGTGGAAAACAACCCATAACACTCAAAAATTTAGGCAAATGCTAGGGAAAACCCCAATGTGGGGAAACCCAATGAGAGAGAGAGAGATCTATTATTCAGCTTTAGGAAAGTACATATCAACAACAAAATAACATTTCTAGCCAAGGAAAATACCTCTCAACACAAAATCTGTCCCACATAAATCTACCTCGATTTTTGTGCCAAAACTGTACCACCGTACGACCTTCTCTATACCTCATTTTCCGTGCCCACAGTAAGATGTATGGACTGTTCCGTACAACCCATAAACAATGAACAAAACCTTGAAAACCGTGCCCAAATCTGCCTCAATTTCGGTGCCAAATCCATACAACTGTACGGACTATACGAATCTATACAGTATGACCTCCCACAACATAAAAATGTTTCGGCCCAAAAACTCACAGAAAGTTTTTTCTTGGGATTCATGCCCTCTTTCCTTGGAAAATGTGCCCTCTTTGTTGCTCACTTTCCTCTCTCAAGCTTACTCAAAAAATCTCTCTCACTCAATCCTCTCATCTTCTCAGTGTCTTCTCTACTTGTCTTGCACACTACCCAATACATTATTTTATAATCTTAAAATGACATTTTCCCCCCAAAGTGTCTTTTCACCTTACCCAACCCTAAATCCAAAGGCCAAGATTAAATCTTTCATTTTTCAAGATCAAGGGTCATGATCCATTCCCTCCAAAATGAATCACTTTAAATATTAAAGTGATTTCACTTTATTACATAAGTGCTTATGAAAATAAAGTCACTTTAAAAATAGAAGGTACACTTTATTAAAAAGTCACTTTAATAAAAGAACCACTTAAAACAACTTTATAAAAACTATTACAAAGTTAAGTGTTTGGTAGTGTAAACATAAAGGTAACATCCACATACAAGACAAAACATGTGGAGTACCTCCTGGGATAAAAAGATAACACCGAACACTCTAATATAAGTTGTGTGTTGGTCTAGATATAAGTGGCCTACCTTCAATATCATTTTCTTGGTTGCTACAAACAACCTTGGGAATTCATTTTTAAATGAAATGAAATAAACTCGGGCAATGAATTCATTGCAAATAAGGGCATAGGATTTTTTGTACCCGTCCTCCTATAATATGCTGAAGTAGACATGAACAAGCAATTATGCAATGTGCCAGCTTAAATTCATACCGATGAAGATATTCCTCGCACAAATTACATTGAGTAGGTACGAGGTCATGTGAAAAGTAGGAGCTTCTCCTTCTTTCGACGTTTGAGCCTGCAATACATTGGTGCTCAATTGCTTGGAAATTATTGCTCCCCAATTGAAAGGAAAGCCTTTTGTCCCACCTTTCCTTTTAACATTTGAAGTCTTCAACATAAATCTCCATAATTGTCTAGTTGACTCATGGGCCTCCTCCAATGTCATGCCATTATCTATTTGTAAGTAATTAAATGCAATCCACTCAAAAGTGATAAACACGTTATACAACTAGATAGAACTCAGGTAAAATTTATTGGGGAACTCAAGGATGTCATGATCATAATGGATACACACCTGAAATTTTTTCTAGTAATTGACATCATTGTAGTAGATATACCAGAAGCTTATGGACTACTACTTAGTTGAGATTGTTGATTAAGGTTGGTTGTCATTGATGTCAACCCTTGAAGAAAGCCCCATAGCACAAAGGTTTGGGTAATGGACCCAATATTGTTTGATGTAAATATGACTCATTATTGTTTTTTCATGGTTGATAAGAAGTAGATATGGATGAACTCTAAAGTGGTCCCCTTATGGTGAAAGCCCTCATGGGAAGAAACTGTGTGGAGTAAGAGAACCCATGCTTAATTGTGGAATAATGAGATGAAGGAAAGTGAATTTGTCAGAGAAAATATCCTAGATGGATAGTACTTGTGATGTCATTTCCGATGGTATGTGGAATGACACATAATTCCTCACAGTTAGAGAGTTATGGTCATGAGAAGTTGGAGACCCTAGGTTTGGGTAATGGACCCAAGTTTGTTTGATGGGTAACGGTATGAGTTATGATATATTTTCAGATAATAATATTCTATATGGATAGTACATTTCATGCCATTTCTGGTAGTATGTAGAGCGTCACATAACTCACGGTTTGAGAGTTATGGCCTTACGAAGTTAGAGGACCCTCATATGTCATCTAGAAGCCCCAAAAGGTCAAAGTAGTCAAAGTGGTTTGAGATATTTTAAAAGGTAAATAATAAAGTGAAGTGATGAGTGTATTATAATTCTAAGTGAATACAAACTAAATTATTTCAATAATAAATTTAATGGAGAAATTAGAAGTGGACCCAACCCTAAAATAAGTAAAGTGGGCCAAGTGACCTAGGAGATGTTTTTAAGGAAGCTACTTGGAGAGTATAAATAAGAGGCAAGGCTCTCTCATTTGAATCAAACTTGAGCATATTGAATATCTATAGGTGTCTGAGGTAAAAAAATGATATCTAAGCTGAAATTCTGAGGAAAGTGAAGAAATGAAGGCCGAAATGCAAGGAAGGATAAATTCTTTTGATGGTGCTTTCTAAGATATGTTATTTACAGGTCATCTCACCATTTTCGCTATAATTTTTTTTTCTATAATGATTCAGATCCTGAAATTTCTATGCAAGTGAGAAAACATATCCAAGTATCTGTGGTAAAATATTCATCTTGTGTGTCATTTTATTTTTGGAGTTACACTCTGTGGAAAATAGGGTTTGTGGCTAGTCCTGAAACTAGTCAAAACCAGGTGTTTCGGGTAAAAATGTCATAACTTATTCAACAGATCCAAATTCAGTGAGACAAAATGTGTTGGTTAGGGTACACTATTTAGTATGTTGTTTAACAATTTCAAATCAATTCATCAAATATTTTGTGCGGGGCACGCTCTACAAGGGTGCTCTCTAGAATAAGCCATAATTCAACAAGGTATGTCATTTTTTCTATAACCCCTTTTCTAAGAGGTTCCAAGTAGTGACACTTGGAGGAATTGCATAAAACACACTGAAGAAAATTGTGTATCAGTTTCATTCTTTATACATTACATGTTCAAAGTTATGATTACTTCAAGTTAGGGTTGTTGACTAATCCAAAACTAGGCATGTGAGACTAAAGAAAAGTTTGATGAAAATGCTAGTCTCTTGTTTTTAAAGTTAAGGAAGGTTTGCA
>ML794942.1:9099-45603 GCA_009831015.1 Picea engelmannii
ATGATTTGGTTACAAAGGTTTATGGAGGAATACACACTAGCCAGAATCCTGCAGACATGTTAAAAAAGGGAGTAACCAGGGAGAAACTGAGTTCTTGCTTAGTTTCAGTTGGTCTTCAAGATTGAAGATGAAGATGATAAATTTGCCAGGTCCAAGAAGGTTCAAAGTCCAGCATATACAGCAGCGGTGGAGTTGTTGAGATCAGTCTCCAAGTGGGAGATTGTTGGTTGTGGAGCTCGATTATCTTCCTAATGCAGAGGTCCTTGCTTTCAGCCGTGTTTATACCCCATGAAGTATTTACACCCCAGAAGTATGTACATTCTTCCACGCGGGGGAGTGCAGAGGGGGGGTACCCCCTCTGTGGGGTCCGGGGGGGCTATCCCCCCAGCTGGGGGGTCTGGGGGAAAGTGGGCCCCCAGCAGGGGTTCGGGGGCAAAGCCCTCGAAGCAAAAATTGCCTTGTAAAAGTATATTGTAATTTCATTGTAAATCTAGACCATTCATTATAAGGTCGCAGATCTAATGGTAGAGATTATGTTAGGGTTTTTTTCCCTAGAAGACAAACCTCTTTTATGAGGGAAATGTATTGCAGCTATGGATGATGGTGAATATTGTATTCTGAGAGAGGAGACTGTGAGAGAAAGAAGAGGAAGTTACAACGGGTTTTGCTGTAGGTTGTATCCCTTCATTTTGCTGGATAATAATAAAGGAAGGACTTGGCAATTTCTCTGGTGGACGTAGCCCACACTAGGTGAACCACGTAAATCTATGTCTCTCTTGTATTGTGTCTTCTGTGTTTTGTTTCTGCATTTGTTTTATTTTATTGCTCCGCGGTCCTGTTTTTCTAACAATAATTGTGTGTGTTAATTCATGTGTCGTGATATTATTTATGTAATTAATTTCATGGGTTTTTCCATTGTAAACTGTGTGTATCTTTCTATTTTTATTTAATATGAATCTGTACAATTGCAAAGTATTTTTATGAATTAAATTATCATCAAAGTGCATAAATTTTGAATCAAATAGACCAACAGGTAGTTGGGGATGCTACAATGTGGTATCAGAGCCCAGTATTCAACACTGGGCTTGCATGGGCCATTTAGTATAGCGCAGAAGTGTAATTTCAGAGTTTGTAAGAAAACTATTTGATAGAATGTTAGGAGGAGTTTGTTTGTGAATTGTTTGACAAAATGTTACAATGAAATGGAAGGGAATTTCATGGGTATTTGACAAAATTGAGCCCCTGAATTAAAAACCCCAAATTAAATTTCAAACTGGACAAATTATGGCCTAGAAATTGACTGAATTTCATGTGTGCAAAGCGCTATGGTGGAAATTGAGTGAAATTGGGGAAAAGGCCCAATTTTTGTGATGTAATACATAGAAATTTTGATGTGGACAAGTCAATTTACATGTACCGAGGTTGAATCTGTGTAAAGAAGGCCGAATTTATTTGTTTTGAGCTTAATTACAAGCTCTAACAGTGGCCACATAAACAATTGTGATTTTGGACAATTTGTAAAAAATTTGAAATTCGACAAAATTATGAAATTTTGAAAATTTTCCATACTGAGACATCAACATGACATGGGGACCACATGTCAACTGATGTGGAAGGCATGTGATGTGTACTTCCATGGGGAAGGTACAAGGAAATAGGATGGAAGGCATGATAGAGGTACATGCTAACAGTGGAAAGAGCAAGGTGGGATGGAAAATAACGCAACGAAGATGGTGTTATCCTACCTGGCAGGATCTCGAGCCAAGTCACGCATCACCCCCATATGGATATCGGGGGGTATGGGGTGATTATACTAACCACAGGCCGTGGGAGGAGAAGTGCACAGATGTGTGATGCATTTCCCTATCCGTAACTATGCTTAGGTTTCTCGGCCCCTCCCACATGTGTTAAAGGTCGACAGGTCGGGGGGGGGATGGGAAGTGGGTCGTTGATCACCGCCAACACCCATTGCACCATGAACATTAGATCATCGGGTGTGAACTTCATGCAAGAACGGAGAATCGATGCATAACAAGACCCATCCATCCCTGGGACCCAATAAGAAGATGCCACATGGCATCCAAGCACTGTGGGGCCGAAAATTTAACTAATGCATGTGAGTAGAGGCAAAGAAAGAGGTAAGGAAAAAGAAGGAAGAAGACCAAGGTTGACAGGGCAAAGACGAGAGCAAGGGGGATGACATGGTGCCACCTTGAGATGCCATGTGGGCATAGGTGCCACATCAACATTCCAGTCAACATATGGAGGCTAAATTTATTAGAAAATTAATGAAAATTAGTGGAAAGTTTCTGTATTTTACAGGTGTTGAATTTGCATGGCATTTTTTAGGCCCTAAACAATGTTTTTAGCTGCTCAAAAAATAATGCACCTTAAATGAATTTTAGCAGCTCAAATGAAATATCTTGGTGATAGCTTTCTAAAGATGTAAAGATCTTGGTGATAGATTTTTAAAGGAGTATTATATTCATCAAACGGAGTTAGGATAAGTGATTTACAACCCGAGCAATGGAGAGTAAATTTAAGCACAGTTAGCTTATGAAGGCCATAACCTCCTGCTCTATAATCAAATTGAGGCACAGGAGCAGTCTATGGAAAGATATTGAACCATAGAACACAATCATGTAGCTAAATTAAAATTTTAGGAACATGAAAATGCATAGGAGGAGTTAGAAGGTCCCTGTAACCTTCAAGACCAAAAATATTAATTGGGATGAAACTTCAACAGGCTGTATCTAGCAAACCAGAACCCAAAAAGAGGTGAAAATTGGCCAATGTGTCCAAAATATGTTTTGAAGGAACCCAATTGGTTTCCTATCGAAAATCCAATGGAGTGGGTGCAAAAATGCAGAATTATAGTTCATATTTGCACCTAATTGAAGTGTGAACAGAATGAATTAATAGAAAATTTTCAAATGGCCATAAACTTCTTCTCAAGACTCGGGATTGAGCAAGGAAGAAGTCACTGGAAAGGTCTTGGACATAGTAGTCTGGATATCCACCCATAAAATTGATCTGGATAGTTAATTTCACAAGAATACATAAGAAATAATTCTAATACATTATTGGAACAAAATTGTATGTAATTTCATGTAATTGTTAAATTATTTAGCCTAACAAATTTTGTTAGCTGCACATTTTTCATAATTAACAATATTTAGATCAGAACAGGATCACCACAGAGTTCAAAATCATGGAAGATGCAAAATGGGCTTACATCCATGAAGATGATATCATAGGGATGTATATTAATATGGGTAGTTAAGATACAAATTCAAATGGACATGGAGAAGGTAAGGAATAAAAAATGAACTTGGTAGAGACTATAAAAAGTTTGCAAAAGGATGTCCAGAGTTATAAATATGATAATGAGAGGCTTATGAAATCCAAGGAGAAACATGAGGGCTTCAACATCAAGTTAATGCAGAGCTTGGACAGAATATAAAAAAATATGGGTTAAAGGAGATTGAGTCAAGAAGATCAGGGAGTCATAGGTCTCATGATGAGAGGATAATAACAAGAAGTTTTGGCAGGCATCACCATCATTCCCCAATTCATTCAACTAGGACAACACATAGTATTTCAAGTCCATCCCCTGTCAGGAAACATACGAAGAGATCTAGAGTGGATGAGCTGCAAGGAGAAATGAACAAAATCAAGCCTCCTACATTTGATGGTGAGCACAAGAAGGATGAGGATGAAAAGAAATGGATTCTAGGCATAAGGAAGTATTTTCAATTGCATAATTACTTTTCACAAGCAGAAGGAAGAATTTCCATCTATAAGCTCAAGGGAAAAGCATCAATGTGGTGGGATCGATTTTTGCAGGTGCAACTCTTTGATGAGACAGAGGTTACTTGGAGGGAATTCAAGAGGTATTTTCAAAAGAAATACTTGACTAAGCAATACTATGATAAGAAAATGAAGGAGTTCTTTGAACTTAAGCTTGGGAGTATGACCATAGATGAATATAAAAGTAGGTTTTTAGAGTTGTTGAAGTATGTTTCTTTCATCAAGGATGAGTAAGTTAAGATTCAGAGGTATTTGAGTGGGCTGCAATCATTTATCAGTGATAATATATAGTATGATAATCCCAAGACACTAGAGGAAACTATAAGAAGGGATAAATGCCTTCAGGATCAGCTTAAAGGAAGAGAAACTTAAATTCCTTTATGATCAACTTAAAGGAAGAGAAACTTACCAAAAATATTGGTTATAAAAGAAGAAAAGAAAGATGGAACAAAAGAAGAAGGGAACTAAGCCACCATTCTTCAAAAATAATTCTCAGGGACAACTAGCTTCTAAAGAACCTAGAATCATCAAGACTATTGTGAATGAAGTTTGGATAGAGAACATCAAGAAGAAATGAGGCACAAAGAGAAGGTGCAGGATCAAGAAGATCAAGAAAGAAAAGAGAGGAAAGAGAAGAATATGGGGGATAGGAAGAAACAAATAGTGAAAAATCCAGGAAAACTAGTCAAGCATGAGTTGTATCCAGCTCATAATGTGTTTCACTAATCGAGCATGAGTGGGAACCAACTCATTATGAGACGGAAAGAAAAATTGAGAAAAAGAGACCTAAATATGAAAAAGGTGTTAATATTATGGTAGCTGCCGGAGGTATTTACCTCCATGTGTGAACCTGACGAGAATAGAAGACTTCGAGAAGCAAGAGAAACCCTAATGAGTTAGCTAATAACCCTAGAAGCCTTGTCGGCTCAAGAAGATAATTTATATTAGGCTATTAGCCTCCAAGAGAAGAAGTCGGCTAGAAATTATAATAATATACTGAACAAACACTTATCCAGAAGGAGAAGCCGGCCCCAACAAAACTGGAAGAACCACTATAAATACAGGGCACCAGTTCTCATTTGTCACATCTCAGAATTGCAGTTCTGCAGTTTGGTGCACACTGCAGTTGCAGTCTTGTGCGCAGGTTTGGAGGAAGAGCTGGTGCAGCTGCAGCATTAGCAAGATCTCAGTATTGGCTTGAATATCTCTTGGCTAGGGTTTGGGACTATCTGATCAGCTTTTGTGAAGCACTATCTTTTGGGATTGATGCGCTACTCTTTGTTTGGCTATCTAGCTTAGGGTTTTCTTCTAGAGGAATTCTCAGGTCAAGGTTAAGGTGCTTAGAGGGAGGCTTCGACCTATGGTTGGGTGACGAAGGTATCATCAATGGTAAAACGAGCACACCATCTTCTATATTCTAATAGGTTATGGGCCCACACCCCTTCAGTCAGCCTAAAATACTGGAAGGAAACATAGCTGCTAGATACTGAGCTCGTTGAGGAACTGCCGCTAGGGTTACTAGCAGGAGCAGCTTCCAAAATCACTGCAGCTAGGGTTACCAGTAGAAGCAGTTGTAGAAACCCTAAACCTCTTGTCAAGTCACCTTAAGTGACGATATTTACCTAATCTTTGGATAGATCAGTGCACCCTAGCCCAACGCATCTCCTAGTACACTCAGAAGGCGAAGACGTGAAGTTTGGATTTTCGGTCAAATCTAGGGTTTGACCAAGTCAATCAAGCCATAACGAACTCTATGAAGTCTAAGAACAAGCTAGATGGAGCCTCTAACTTCAGAGCATGGAAGACAAGGATTGACCTCATCCTTGCCAAGAATAAAGTGTTGGATAATGTGAAAGGAAAGATCGTGAAGCCAGAGTTTGAAGAAGGAGAAGAGAGGGAACCGTAGAACATTGCAGCTATGGAGAAGTTCAAAGACGTTGACATCAATGCCATGAGTATCATAGTGGATTCCATAAAATACCACTTGATACCCTACATCTCCCATCTTGACTCATCGAAGAAGATGTACGATGCCCTAACAAATCTCTTCTCAGTCAGAAACATTGGACAGGTTATGAGTCTGAAGAATGATCTCTGTGACATGAAGATGAACGATGATGATAACATAACATCATACTTTGTAAGGATGTCCCAGCTAAGAGATCAACTACAAGCTATTGAAGAGATCACTTCAGAAAAGGAATTGGTGAACATAGTACTCAATGGTCTTCCCAAGACATGGGATTCATTTTCCGCAAGCCTGAACACAAGGAAGGAGTACCCGACATTTGAAGAACTTTGGACTTGTTGTTCTCAAGAAGAATCAAGGATCAATGCAAAAGAGAAACCCAAAAATAAGTACGATGATCAAGCCTTCACAGTAAGATTCAAGAACTTCAGAAACAAAAGGAAGTTTGGTTCAAGGAGGAAGCCAAATCAAGAGAAAGACATCTCAGAAATACAATGCTTCAACTATCAGAAGTACAGTCACTAAAGGAATTAGTGTTTCGAGATAAAGAAAAGGAAGAAGAAACACAAAGCATCGATTGCCAAAGAAAAGGAACCTACTAATAAGACTAAGCAGGATTGAAGAGACTTCTTCTACTAAAAGGTAACAACACTCCTCTTATTTCTTGTACATATCTTGCTTGCATCGTCTCTGTACATATCTTGTATATCTATCTCTTCGAAGATAATGTGTTCCAAGAAGAACTATACCTATGGAAGAAAAACAAGATAAGAATGAATATCATTAGATATTACACATGAAAGAATGAAATATATCATGTGAAAGCTATTAAAAGATAAGCTGAAATCAGAATCAATCCTGAAGAGACTTAGAAGTCAGACATCAAGAGAAATTGGAGAAAGACTTATGACGACAACTAAGACGGAAGCGTGGACTTTGTTAGACAAGAGAGCCAATTATATATTGTAGAAGACAATAAGGATGGAGACGGATGCATGGACTCAGTCAGACAAAGGAAGCCGATTATATGCACTCTTACATGAAGCAAGGACTAGGAGGGAGCTAATCCTATGATCTATTGAACATGATGAAATTTATATATCCATGGTAGCAGTCATGAAAGACATTATGTGTTCAACTCAACTATAGAAGAAGACCTCTTCAAAGAGAAGCCTTAAAGAATTCCTGGTTGTCCATCCATATCCGTGATCATATGATGAAAGGTAGAAGTGGAATCTCTAGGGCATGGAATCTATAAGAAACTCCATGGACCCAAAAGTAAAAGAAAAACATGAAGAGGAACATAAGGATTCCAAGAAAGAAAGAAGAACCAGAACCACCAGTCATTCTATCAAGAATCACAAGATTGCCAGCCTGATATGAACTCATTAAAAGAAATCAAGCAGGAGAACTGGAAGTCATGATGAAGAACAATGTACGAAAGAATTATGAATGAAAGCATTACAAGATCCAGAACCAGAGATTCTCTCAGATGGAGGGAGGAGACTATGATGATTGATTGTTCCAGTACACCAGACTTATCTCTATATAAGTCATTATATCATCCACAAACATCCATGAGTCAGAATTCTACATTAGACAAATGCAAAGAATGTTCTCCGGAGAAATTGAATAAAGAGCGTATGAAGAGCAATCTCAAGACTTTGAGGGATACTAGAAAGAGACTCCTGTATGTAGACAAGAAGAAGACAACTTGGTGGAAAACCACCAATGCACAGCAGAAGCATGGTGAAGATTTCCTATAACATCAAGATGACTACTCAGAAGATCAGATCTCATGATGACAAAAGAAGTGCCACATGGATATGTTCCAGTTCTCCAACCATGATATACTCTATTATTCAGATCTACATGAAGCCTTCACAATGTTCTAGACTATAGTACAAGCATTATACTACCCATGATGAAGTACAGAAAGAAGAAAATGATTTCTCCAATACATATCTCCACAGATGAGCAGATAAGCATACATTTTGGTAAAGCCTCTATCCAAGACGAAAGGACTTGCATACTCAAGCTAGAGCTCGTGGAAATAACTCTATTAACCAGAAGGGAAGACTCTCCAAACTAGAAGAAGTTATGAAAACATTTATTTTTGTAATTTAAATAACTCTCCAGTTAGGAGGGAGCATTTATCTTTGTAATTGAGAAATAGTCCAGATTGGACAGATGCTTTCCTGTTCGGAAAGTGGATTGAGATTTCTGATGGACAGTGACCTCCCATTGTAGTTAACATGGGAGGCAGACTGATTGCTGATGTATCATAGACAACTACTTCCCATTGTGGTTAACATGGGGAGTGGTCTAGGACAGTCATTATTCTTGGCAGTCACTCTGAGTAGTCGTCAAGTAGAATGGTCCACCTTGTCGAGCAGTCATTCTTTCGAAGTTCACAGTTGTGAACAGTTTCGAAGAATCGTCCGTTTTGGAGGTCGATGCAGGACAGACATTCCTTGAGGGTTATACATTCTCTCCAGGTTACACTTTAGTGTCGGAGCTATGGCCCAGGGTGGGGAATGATCCAGACAGTTATTCCTCGAGGGCAGACTCATTCTCTCCAGGTTACACTTTGTTTAGTGTCGGAGGAATGGCCCAAGGTGGGGAATAGTCTAGGCTCAACAATCAGGGACAGTTATTCCTCGAGGGCAGATTCATTCTCTCCAAGTTACACTTTGTTTAGTGTCGGAAGAATGGCCCAGGGTGGGGAATAGTCCAGGACAGTCATTCCTTAGGGCAGACTCATTCCCTCCAGGTTACACTTTGTTTAATGTCGGAGGAATGGCCCAGGGTAAGGAATGGTCCAAACATTTCTCAAGGGAAGACTCATTCTCTCCAGGTTACACCTTGTTTAGTGTTGGAGGAATGGCCCAGGGTGAGAAATGGTCTAGGCTCAGAAATCAGAAATAATCCTTCTTCCTTGGTTGAGAAGAATGGGGCATATAGCCCATTATTGATATTCTATATTGAGGGCAGACATTCTTTCAGATCTCCCAGACGTGAGTGAAAGATTGGCCCAGATGATTATTGTTGATATTCTATATTGAGGGTAGACATTCTTTTAGATCTCACAGACGTGAGTGAAAGATTGACCCAGATGATTATTGTTGATATTCTATACTGAGGGTAGACACTCTTTCAGATCTCATAGACGTGAGTGAAAGATTGGCCCAAATGATTCAGTTTTTATCATAACATTATTTCTATGCAGATGAAGACTACTGTGGTGGCAGACATTCTTTTAGATCTCACAGACGTGAGTGAAAGATTGGCCCAGATGATACGGTTTTTATCAAAACATTGTTTCTATGAAGGATGCTCTCAGATGTTTGTTATGAAGACTATATGAAAGTAGATGAGGACTATTGTGGTGAATATGTTTCACCGTTCGCAACCTTACGTTGTTGATCAAGTACTTGTGTGTTATTTGATGTGGTAGTTAACCACTGGATTGTAGTTATGTACTACTATGGATAGACACATTTGTGTTCTATTTATGTTCTAACTGCCTTGAAGACTATCGACAATTTATTGAAAATAATCACCATCCAGACGAATGATGAACAAAGATTTTCCAGACGGAAATTGGTTCAGAGAATTTACTCCTCTAGATTATAAGAGTAGCTCTTGAATCACTCTATGGTGTGAGTGACTTATCCAACATCATGTCTAATTACTCAGATGAAGTATGGTTCTGAGAGATGATGCAGCTGATGGTGATGGTGATGCTCATGATCTAGTCATAAAATAGTCTAGACGACTATATTGATGCTACCAGGTAAATGGTATGTTTTTGTGCTCAAGTCCATTACCTGTAATACCTCCCTAGCCAGGAGGGAGTGTTAATATTATGGTAGTTGCGGGAGGTATTTACCTCCATGTGTGAACTTGACGAGAATAGAAGACTCCAAGAAGCAAGAGAAACCCTAATGAGTTGGCTAATAACCCTAGAAGCTTTGTTGGCTCAAGAAGATCATTTATATTAGGCTATTAGCCTTCAAGAGAAGAAGTCAGCCATAAATTATAATAATATACTGAACAAACACTTATCCAGAAGGAGAAGTCGGCCCCAACAAAACTGGCAGAACCACTATAAATACAGGGCGCCAGTTCTCATTTGTCACATCTCATAATTGCAATTCTACAGTTTGGTGCACACTGTAGTTGCATTCTTGTGTGCAGGTTTGGAGGAAGAGCTGGTGCAGCTACAACAACAACAAGATCTCAATATTGGCTTGAATATCTCTTGGCTAGGGTTTGGGACTATCTGATCAGCTTTTGTGATGCGCTATCCTTGGGGATTGATGCGCTACTCTTTGTTTGGCTATCTAGCTTAGGGTTTGCATCTAGAGGAATTCTCAAGTCAAGGTTAAGGTGCTCGGAGGGAGGCTTCGGCCTATGGTTGGGTGACGAAGGTATTCTCAATGGTAAAATGAGCACACCATCTTCTATATTCTAACAAAAGGAAGTTAAGAAGTTGGGAAGTGACAGGAGTGACTAGAGTAGAGACAAAAGCGGAAGAGAAGCGATAGAAAAAGAAGCAAAGAGGAATTTTGAGTAGTAGTTATAGTTGTAGGATGTTCTATATGTAAAGAATCCATGAATGTAAGAAGAGGAAGGTATATTAAACATCTATTGTAGCTTAGAGTGCAAGCAAAATGCCTTAACTATAATAAAGAAGAAAATATTTTGTGGGCATAGACCAAGAGAGGGTGAACCACAATAAATATGTTTCGAATTACGTTGTTGAATGGTTATTGATGCTTGTACTGTGTTAATTTAGGTCTATATGGTTTTATTCCCTACCTTTATTATGGATGAATGTTATCTTTACTGTTATTGTTGATAGATTAATGCGCAGTAGTCTTAACTGTATGCTTTAATACCAATTGGCATGAATATGGACTAATATGTATAAACAATTGAGTGCTGAGGACATATTATCTAGGATCTAGTGTGAGAAAGTATCCTGTATGTATGACATAGTGTGCCTCCCTTCTTTCCCTCATTACTGCAGAATCTCGGTTCCTGCAGTCACCATAAAGATACCTCGGGTGAGACTTCGCCTACTCATAGGTGATGTCAAAAGGGCTAGTATCTATAGGTTTTTGTTGGACTAATTACCTTGAACTCAAGGTATTGAACCTATCCACATGCGAGCGCCAACAAATGGTTTTGCTGTCGGGACTAGGAAGATGAAAGTGAGGGAATTTTTTGGAGGCCAACGAGGAAGGAGACAATCGAATGGTTGGAGAAAAACGAACAAGAATTTGTGTAGAAGGAGAATAAAAATCCACGCTTAAATAATAAGTAATGGCTACAAAGGTATGTGTATACATACTTTCATGAGGTCTTTTTCGATAAATTTACTAATATTTTAGAAGAATGGATGGAAATATTTCTGGAAAAGACTGGCATACATAAACCAACTGCACCAAAGAATTGGACTTCCAAACTAGTGAAACGAGTGGATGTAGTAGATAGTAGGACATCCCGCACAATGGAATTTTGGATGGACAATATCTTGGGAGGCTATGTAACAAAATTTTCCATAGACTGTACCCAGGATTACAGTCTTGCAGAAAGAGACTTCTTTAAAGGTCCGCGAGGAAGATTCTTAAAATCATTAGCTATGAGGATAAATATGTTGCTATGTGACAAGGATGTCATGACAATGGAGTCATAAATATAAAGAATGTTGCACCTAACAAAGGGATTGGTTTTGTTGGCCAGGAGATGACCTGAGGTTAGGACAAATGGACAAAGTAAGGGGAAGGGATATCAAAAGGAGAAGACAGATTTGGAGTTTTTCACAATGGGAGAAGGTAAAAGAAGTCGAGAATTGTGGTTGGGGAGAGAGAGCAGTGAAGTGAGTACCTGGAAAATTGTGCAGACATCCATATCATAGAACTACAACAGACAGAGGGAGAAAAGGAAGATATCTAGTTCAGTCCTATCATAGAAGAACAAATAATTCATGTCCAAGATGAAACCTGGTTCGAAACAACAACCTCCTGCGCGTCACCTAAATATGAAACAATGTTCGAAGATATTTGAAGAACACACTTGTAATCAGTAAAGGAGGACATAGAAACAATAGCTAGAGAAATGGTAGTGGTACAGGTAGATAGACTCAACCAACATCACTAGGAAGGGGTCCTACATGCAACAATATGGCAGGCATAGATAATACACTTAGATTACCGTAGTTCAAAGGAATTGGATCTTAGGATCCATAACAACACATGTTCATATGTGATACCATATGGATTGCAGAGAATGTCCACAATGATGGTGCAAAGATCGCGTAGTTGGCAACAACCTTTAGAGGAAATGCGCTAGTATGGTACATGAAGCTACAAAGTACCATAATACTAGGCTAGACAAGGACTTTAGTAGATATTACACAAGCACTATTAAAAGAATTCAATAAACCAAAGTCTAAGTCATAGTACATTAAGAAACTAAAGGAGATAAAAAAAGTACAGACTGAGTTCATATGGGAGTTCAATTAGAGATTCAAAGGTGTGATGGGTAGGTTAATATTTCAAATACCCAATCAAAAACACGGAGAATGGTTCATTGCAAACTTGTTACCTCACATCCATAGTCCTTTAATACAACAAAAGGTCACATTGCATTCCGAGGAAGTGGAAATTTCTATGAAATTCAAAGCCTCTCCGGTCAGAGAGAACAACAGAATGGCGCAGATATAGAACCCACTTGCTGCATTAAAAATTTGTTTGGAAGAAATCACAAACGATAAAGGGAAATGAGAATAGGTCTATTGCAAAAAATGCAGGACTGAAGGTCACCACAAATATGAATTTCTAGCCTTTGAAAAGTACTTAACAGCTGGACCTTCAAACCTGCTACCAAAAGGAGGAGACTACGAGATATGGAAGAAGTGGGGACATAACCCCCATCAGTTCCAACTATTACAGAAATATCAACATACCCCAAGAAGATTAATTTATATCTTTTGCAAATCAATGGGACATGAAAACAAATAGTGTCGTGCATTTGATCTAGTGAGGGAGCGCACGATAGACATGTACAAGATTCTGGAGGAGAATGTAGCGACAAAAGGAGGAGAGAATTATAATACTCCAAGATGATTTAATCGAGGAAATTGAGGAGTATTTGGTTGGGGTCGAGGTAGAACAAACTTTGGGAGAGGAGGAAGAGGCCCCATAGTATGTTATAACTGTAACCAACCAGGAAACTTAGTGGGGGATTTCCAAAATCCCTGCTCAACATGTACTTACTGTCGAGCATTAGAACATGTGATAAAGGACTGTCCACAACTGCTGGAAAAATGGTAGCCCGAAGGGAATCAAAATCAGAACCTAAACATTAGAAGATATCAACTGAGATAAGGGACGAAGGACCCAAACTCACAGTCGTTACATGCAGAGGAACCAAAATAGGGACATATGGAACCAATGGATGGAAACAGGCTAAGCAGTGGGTAAAGAAATCAGAAACACCTACACGAGCATTTGACCCATGGGAAGAGAAGAAGATCTATAAAAAATCAAGGAAAGAACTCTTGTGATGGGACTGGACAACATCCACATCAGATATGCCACCTATGTGGAATATACATCCCACTGAGGATGAGGTCATGACCAAAGGATCACTTGAGAAGGTAAGCACCTTAGGAATTGTTTTGCAAATTTTCCTAGAGTTGGTCAAAGATGAAAAGGCATTGCATACATTATGCTCTATGATCAATAATTGTGCTCAAGGAAAGACAATCTCTACTGAAAATAAATTAGTGAACCAACTACTGTGTAAGAAAAGAACCAACGGAGAATGTTGGCCCTTGACCAAGTTTTGAGGAAACATTGGTCATGTTTGACCAATTTTGGGACTTCGATAGGTTGGTCCAAGATGGACCACTCAGGTGAAGCGGAGATCGCGAGATCTCTCCCCCTTTTTCTGAGATTTTTGGGTTTAGGGTTTATGTAATGGGTATGGGATGTCGGCCCATGGTTTTACCCATGCTTAGGACTCTTTTGTAACATATAAATAAGTAGCTAGGCATTGTAATAAGTATCAAACCTAGTAGGCCATTGTTCTAAGTGCAATAGTTGTGAAAGCTTTGTGCATACCGTATGTAGAGACTTGTTGAGCTAAGTGAAAGTTATTTGTAGTTCTTTGTGTGCAGACTATGTAAGGGCTAGGTGTGTGGACCTAACTCGGGGAAGGAGGATCTAGCGAGGTGCGCGCATATCTCTGTAAGTTTTAAACTTGCGAAGTAAAGAAATGCATATAGATTCTTCAGCAATACAGAAATTAATCAATGGCTCATACACAGAGTACACATAGATTTTATACCGGAAACCCTCAACTGGGAAAACCTTTCTTATTTTCATTATCTCAAATTTCACCATTCTCCATACAATATATACAATGTTTTTAGGTATTCCGTAGATACCAAAACCCTAATCCCTTAATCCGGGATTAATTTACAAATCCGCTAAAAATAACAGCTGTCGTATCTGACGCACCCACACACACACACATGCAAAGAATATAACACATAACCAACAATCTCATGTCTTATGGGGAGTTGTCTTTGTGGCTCTCTGCATGTAAGAAGATTGGAAGACGCTAATAAAATAGGAGAAGAGTTGGTGGATGTAGCCCCATGCTGGGGTGAACCATGTATATCCTATGTTATGTGCTTTGTGCTATATTGTTCTTGTATTTTCTTAGTGTACTGTTATGATAGATAGATCTATGAATGTTGAGTGTTTAATAAAATGAATGAATGCTAGATATATTTGATGCTATGTGCTGAATGGTTAGTTTCGATTGGATCTTGTTGGATACTGCACTGCTCTATACTTAGGGTTTTAACCTGCGATGTGAGTAAGGGTTAAAGACTAATGAATGATAGTTGCTAAGTGATCTATTAATTATTGTGATCACAGATCTGTGTCCCAACTAGGTTTTAGACACTTGAGTCCTGCAACCCCCCTGCCTCTACCTCGGGTGAGACTTCATTTGCTTTGCAGGTGTTTCTGAAAGGGCCAATAGTTAGGGATTTTTTGGTGCATTGTTGTAGCATTGAACCCTGGTTCTACCCCTATGCCAACAAATGGTTCCGTTGCTGGGACATGAAACTGTGATTGCTAGGAAATAAATCTTTGTGCGTAGATTTGTTTCTGTAGTGCGCAATACTCTACTTGACTTGTGAAGCTCTGTGCTAAGAAGAGAAGTCTGATCTGGAGAAAAAAGGTAAGATTTTAAAGATTTGTGCTCTGATAAAGGTAAGATAAGTGGAAATTTTTGTTTCAAAATAATGGATCTAGGTATGTTTGATAGATTTCATCCTAGTCTGAAAACTAGGGCACAACTAGAAGAAAGAAGGTGTGATATGAATAGACCTGATAGAAGTAGTGAAATATATGTTATTCCTATGCATAGAAATAATTTTTGGACTAACAAGTGCATGCAGGATCCTAGAAAGAATTTTTTGTAGGTCCATCACTGTGATCCCAGTGTGCGGTACAAGAAAGGTTTGGGATCATTTAGGAGAAAGAGAAAATTGACTCTTTGTTATAGTTGCAGAAGACCGAGACATCTTTCTAAGGAATGCTCTGGTAGAGGTCCTATTTTCCTTTGTTGTAAAGATATTGTACATGAAGTTTTGGATTTCCCTAGAATGATTGCTAAAGTTGAGAAGATGAACATGAGAGAAGAAGGCCATGAGGAAGGTCAAGAGACTAAGAATGTGCTAAAGAACCAGAAATAATCAGAGGCTATATTATTGCAGATGAAAGAATCATTGAATGATCATAGAGACATCCGTTTACCATAGATCTTAAAAGAGAAGCAGTGTATAGAAACAAGAATAGGAGACTTAGACGTAGACTATGTATTGGATGTAGAAACACAGGTGAACATTATGCCAGAAAGTACTTGAGAAATTTTGGGAAAGCCTGCTATGATTCCATCATTGGGAGGAATATGATTGTTTAAGGGAAAGATGATAACACTATGTGGAAGACTTACTCATGTACCTATGAGTGCTCATGGAACATCGACAGAAGAAGAATTCAAGGTCATTCAGTTTGTTGAGAACAACACTCCTTTTGCACTTTTGTTAGGAAGGACTTGGATTGAGAGAGATCAAATCCGAAGGAATGAAGAAGAGGAAGCTATAAAACATAAAAATAAATAATTAAGGGATTTCTTGACTAGGATAATAACGCGCCTAAGAAAACAACAAGAGGACAAGTCGAAGAAACTGAGGGCCATGGACTTGGATGTGGAAGTTGAAAGAACGCAAGAAGACTTAAAGAACCTATCCATGTAAGAGAGAAGAGAACCTACTCCAGAAATAGTAAGAGCATAAGTGTTATCCTCGAACCGTGTGAAAGACCCTCAGTAGTGAGAATTTACTATGCTAAGAGAAGATAAGAACAAGAATGGAAAGAGGAATCTAGAGACACGAATCACAGGAAAGAAAGAAAGAAAACTCAGTAAGAAGAAAGCAAAGCTAGAAAAATTGCAAGAGGTTCCAGAGAAGACTTCGTAGAAGGAAGGCTTGCAGAACTTGAACCTCGCTGGAATAGTAGAACAACGCAGACTGAAACTCTGCCATGATGAAGCAATATGACCGTTGGAGGCATCTCGAATTTTAGAATGACGCTCCAGAACGGATAGAAATCCATTTATTTCCTGAAAGATCGCCATTTGACCATTGGGACCGTGTCATAATAGATGGAATCATATTGATTGAGGCATTCCTTCCCGTTGGAGGAGTCCATTATGAAATTGTCTATTTAATCCATCAAATGTCTCACTGTGGACACGTTTTCAAATTTTGATTATCTGATCCCATAGAGAAGTGATTGCTATCGCGTTGTTCTTATTGAGACCTCGCCACTTGATTTACTTACCTTGAGTGTTTGTCCGCCTACCTGAGATATCTGATCTCGAGTGTGTATGTCAAGCGAATGCAGTGTAGTAGAGAAGTCCGTGGAGGAGATCCTAATAGACCTTATGGCAGAAAAGGTCATGTCCATAGGCGCACAGGCTTCGTCGACAAGAGAATTGCAAGCATCCCCATCGACTGCACGTTGATATGGGCCATCTCGAAATGATATAGAGAAAATAAGTAAGCAACATGATGACTTGGCGAATGTGAAGCTCATCCCGTCAATATTTCCCGACTATATCCTACCTCTGGTTGGCGTGGTTATTTGTGACAGGGTACCGAGAGACTTTGAATATACACTGATCACTGCGTACCTTTCGAAGGGGATACACACAGTTGAACCGGAGTTGGGATAGATTTTGATGTTCAAGATTAGTGATTTCAACTTAGGAGACCGCAAGAATTATGGAATGATCTCACCACACAAGTACTTGACAAAGAAAATGAGGAAGAAATCAAATATAGTCCCCCAACCATGGACCACGGACATCGCAAGATTAATAATCCTTAATGTGATGAAGATACCACACTTCAATAGATATTAGGAGGTTAACATGTGCGTTAAAATCCTCCTGTCATGCTACCATGGAGGTTACCTATGGTTGGATAGGCACATCATTGTAGATCTGGCGTTGATCCACTGGATCACTAGATTGAGCATGCAAGGACTGGACCCTCAGGATTTTTATCCATGGAAGGCTACAGATCGCACCCTGGTGCACCGAATAAAGGATACCTACGGAGATGTAGATAAGGGGAAGCAAGGCTACAAGGTAGCCTCCATCCAGAATGGCATAGTGCGCCTAGCTTGTCAGTTGATAGCAGGCAAGCTCGTCAGGAAGAATAAACAAACGCAGGTCACAAGGTTTGTCATCGACCTCATAGGAAAATGCGTTGAAAGGTTGCAGATGAACTGGGTGAGATAACTCGTCAACCAGTTGGAGTAGGATTTCTGAGAAGCATAGGACCAAGGATACGAGTTTCACTTCAGCTAGTTGCTGATTCTCATTGCCTTTGTCTCTTGGGAGATGCTGGAGGGAGCGACCTTCTTGGATGTTGAGCCATCCAAACCACTAGTCACGAGGTTCACTACCCTATGGTATTTGAGCGACATGGTGAAAAAATGGTAGTCCAATGTGGTATTCCACACCTATTACTTGTAGTTGAAGAGGGCCATTGAATCCTTCCCTTGTATGGCATTGAATACACTCCATCATTTCAGGCCAATATCGAAGTTCTGTGCAGACGAGCACTTCATTTACATCACTGCGCGCAGGGATGAACATAAGGAAGAGCTCATATCCTATTGCAAACTCACTGAGGAAGATATGGAGGAAATAACCAAGGAATGGCCTGCAGAATTCCTTGTACTAGTCGAACAGACATAAATTTAAGACCCTGAACGCATTGGAAGTCCTGTAGTCACACAGGAAGAGTATGATGGACCCAACAACAACAACAAGAAAAGGAAGGAAGATATGTAGGAACTAAACAATACATTGAAGGAAACTATGCCTGGTTCACCTAGAGGAGGAGGAGGTGACGAAGTAGACCAAGAGGAGGAAGGGGAAGAAGAAAAAAAGGAACAGGGTGAAGTGACACTGCCTAAATATCCCCTTACAGAGGCCGAGACGTCCAATAAAATAAATGTTTCTCCAAAGAAACCCTTAGCATGGAAGAAGTCATGAGCCAATAAGCCTCAATTACAGACTATACTTACGGTGGATGATATTGACCTCATCATCGTAGCTATATTAGATACCTCTGAGGACATTTTGCAGTGAAACGAAGCAAACCGGAGACAATGTATGACAGGATTGAGGCAGATCTCAAAGGGGTACAACATGCTCTCTATTTGAGCCATGCAATGTCTACTGTGTTGTTGCCATTAGGGGGTATACAAGTAGGAGATGAGCCTGCACAAATACACTGATTAGCAGATGCAATAGAGGCTCGCCTTCATCGAGTACAGGAGGACAATGAATAGGCCATAGAGGCCTTGAAGCAAGAAAAGGAGGAATCCCTTGAGAAACATTGGGTTGGGTAGAAAGAGAAGGATGACCTCCGAGCGAAGTTTGAAGAGGACAAAGAGCATATCCAGATAGAGAAATATCAGTTTCTCATGGAGCATATTGGAGTTCGAGAAGATGTAACTAGAGCACTCTGCTCTATGTCGAGCCTAACATAGATGGAAGAAGGGACACTTGAAAGCCAAGTGGGGAAGATCATTGAAGCCATTCAATAGCTCCAAGCAAGAGTAGCAGAACTAGAATTGAAAGCAGTGTTGAGAACTCCACAGAAAGTGCGAGATCAAAGGGAAAACTGTGAAGAGAGAAATAGAAAGAATCAAGGCATTGGCCTTAGAATGCAATAAATTGAGTGCTTGAAATGCACAAAACTACGAGTGCCTCTCAGAAAACCCAGAGCTGAGGACATTAGAGGCACAACTCTAGGAGTTGAAGCACCAAGCATCGACAATGCAAGCGTAGCTGAAACTTCTTTCAACAGTTGAGAAGATGAAAAGGTCACATGAGAAGCACGCAGTTCAACAACAGGTCCATGCCATCTAGAGTAGAGTGATGGAAGTGACCCAAAGACTCCAGTCAGTACAGGACGAAGCCTGCACACATTTTTTGGAGATTGAGGGATGAGGTGCACAGCTGGAACAAGTGGTCACCATAGTGGAATAGTGCTTGTAAGTACATGTCACTGACAAATTCATTTAGGAGTTCTTCGAGCAGGAGGCCCTGGCGAAGCAACAAGTTGAGGTAGCTCGAGTCAAGCTCGAGGCCTTCGAAGCATAATTTCCCAGATCAAAGTGACTTGGGATGAGTAATAAGTGAGTGTTGGGGGCCTATTGGACCTTCACCAGGTTTTGAGGAAACACTGGTCATGTTTGACCAATTTTGGGACTTCGACAGGCTGGTCGAAGATGGAGCGTCCAGGCGAAGCGGATATCATGGGATCTGTCCCCCTTTTTGTAGGATTTTTGGCTTTAGGGTTTATGTAATGAGTATGGGATTTCGGCCCATGGGTTTACCCATGCGTAGGCCTCTTTTGTAATGTATAAATAAGTAGCTAGGCATTGTAAGAAGTATAAGACCTAGTAGGCCAGTGTGCTAAGTGAAATAGTTTTGAATGCTTTGTGCATACCATATGTAGAGACTTGCTAAGCTAAGTGCAAGCGATTTGTAGTGCTTTGTGCACAGATTGTGTAAGGGTTGGGTGTGTGGACCTAACTTGGGGAAGGAGGATCTATCGATGTGTGCGCAAACCTCTTGTCCTATGCGGAGTTGGCTTTGTGGCTTTGTGCATGTAAGAAGATTGGAAGAAACTAATAAAGGAGGAGAAGAGTTGGTGGACGTAGCCCCACGCTGGGGTGAGCCACGTATATCCTATGTTATGTGCTATATTGTTCTTGTATTTTCTTAGTGTACTGTTATGATAGATAGATCTATGAATGTTGAGTGCTTAATAACATGAATGAATGCTAGATATGTTTGATGCTATGTGATGAATGGTTAATTGTGATTGAATCTTGTTGGATACTACATTGCTCTATACTTAGGGTTTTAACTTGCGATGTGAATAAGGGTTAAAGACTAATGAATGATAACTGCTAAGTTCTCTGTTAAGTATTGTGATCACAGATCTGTGTCCCAGCTAGGTTGTAGACACTTGAGTCCTGCAACCCCCCCTGCCTCTACCTCAGGTGAGAATTCATCTTTTTCGTAGGTGTTGCCGAAAGGGCCAGTAGTTTGGGTTTTTTTGGTGCGTTGTTGTAGCGTTGAACCCTGGATCTACTCCTGTGTCAACATAGAATTTAGGTTTAGCATACAGATTGGAGAATACGACATAAACAATTTAATCTTGTATTTGGGGTCCAATGTGAATGTGCTACCTAAGTAGACATGGGATATGATGGGGAAAGAAAATTTAGCATGGTCACCCATTCAATTGAGACTAGAAACTCAATACAAAATAGTACCTATTAGCAGACTAACATGAATACTTGTGAACATAGATGGAGTGCGCAACGTCGCAAACTTCGAAGTTATAGAGATTGCAGATGACATTCAACCATATATAGTGTTAATGAGAGATGAATGGGGCTTTGATAACCAATAAATTATTAATTTGAAAAGGATGGAGATGATATTTGAAGTAAGAGACCTAAAATTTATTGCACCCTTAGACCAAAAATAAGGAAGGAGGTACATAGAACCAACAAAGGGTGATGAAATTGATAACATGTACAACATGACTGTGAGGATGGATGATTATGTGAACCCCACTGCAGACAGAGCACTGAGTTGGAAAAGCATTAGTTCGTGTACATCAGAATCATAAACAGGTCTGGAAAACTAGCAGCAGAGAATGCATGAAGTCTCAACATGACGATGCGCGCATGACCAGGGCATTACATTGGATTGGAACATAATTGTACAACCCACCTAAGTATGACGACTTGACAGATGTAATAAATTTTGTACAAAAATTCGAAGCCAAAGTACCAGAGAAATAGAGGCTACTAGCACTGGACATTGTATTGAAAGTCACCCCTACAAGATGGTGGGCGACACACAAAAGAACCATGGAATATTGGAAACAATGTAGGAGACTAATTCAGATAATATTTAATACCAAAGAGGGAGACATGATGCAAAAATATACCGGTGAAGGAAACCCAACAGATCTTATTGTGTAATGTGAAAACTAGTGGAATGCAATTCCCAAGGAGGAATGGACGCACATGTTCATTCATACTCTTGAGACAATACCTAAAAGCTAGTATTTAGAAATGGAAATGCATAGAGACACAACAAAGTGGGGTTACATATGTCAAAGGTTCAAATAAACATTTACATTTCAACATAAGTCACCCTCGATATATACAACACTTCAGGTAATCAAACATAAAATATTCAATGAAGAAGAACATATGGAAATAAGATCAATATGCAATGAAGAAGAAAAGACATAAGTAATATTGATATGCAGTGCACATAATGATACTATGATAGTCCAAAAATTAGTTGAATGCTATATTGTGACCCAAGATAATCAAGACGATGAAGATCCTCAGAATGTTCAAGTACATGAAATAGAAGGAGAGTAAATGGTAGAAGGCCCGGAGATGGAATCAAAACCCTATGAACAACCAATAAAGACAAGAAACGTCAACATTGGAACAAAGGAAAATCCGCAGTTGGTGCAGATAGGAGACTACTAGGATGATGAAACCGTATAAAAAATAATTGAATTACTATGTGAGTACCAAGACTTATTCCCGATCAATTTCTCATAAATGAAGGGGATAGATGGCGAGCTAGGATAAATGAGAATACATCTTAAGCCTGATTCTAAACTGGTACGACAGAGACCACACCAATTGATCCCACGATATAAATAAAAATTCAAGGAAGAAATGGACCGCATGTTAAAAGAAAGAGTTATTGAACCAATCGAAGAATCTGAATGGATAAGTCCCATGGTAGTAAATGAGGATAAGAAAATAGGGGGAATCCGAATCTATGTCGACCTCAGAAAACTAAATGATGCATACTTACATGACCCATTCCAAACTCGATTTACAGATGAGGTATTGGATAATGTAGGCAGACAAGAAGCATACTGGTTCACAGATGGTTTCCCAGGCTACCACCAAATCATAATTGTGCAGGAGGACCGACATAAAACAACATTCACAACATAATGGGGAAGTTTCCAATACATGGTAATATATAGGCCGGTGAGCCAATTTCCAATATGAGAAGTTTTCAATGGAATTTCGCATGTAAATGAACATATAGGATGGTGAGGTAGGATGTTTTGGGGAAGAGTTCCTTTTGTGTATATGTATCCTGAGGCCAGAGTGCATGTGTGGTTATTAGCATGGAGAGCTAGATGCTAAAATGGATAGTGAGCCATCACTGTAATATGTAATCACATGTGATTATTAATGAAAACCACATTACTTCTGTAGACCAACCATGTAAAAGAGTATGGCAGGTCAAAATCCACTAGGTTGGGAAAGGGGGTTAAAATTTTAGAAAAAAGGCTAAGCTAGGTGGCTTAAGACAAAAGGAATATTATATTAATGTTCCTTTAATATTCCTTAAATTATAAAGTATGGATATGTATTTTATCCTAATTTCTAAGGAGGAGGACAAGTGGGGCGTCAAGTGGGCCCAAGGTAGTTTTCAAAATGACAAGTGTCAAGTTGGGAAAACACATACATATAATTTGGAATTAGTTTATTTCCATCATTGGATGATCATTCCTACACTCACTCACCCTGTTGTCATCCATACCCTGTTGTACTATAACCATACCCTGTACTTGTACTCTGGTTAGCTTGGGAACTGGAGGGAGGAAGCGGGTTTTCAAGTTCGTAGGATTTGAAGAGTCAGGTTGTGAGGCCCTTGAGCATTCTATCTAGGTGAGAGAATTGTTGGGAATTGATTTCCAAGGTGCCAAGCTGTAGTTAGAGGGATTAGGGACTTCTTGTCCAACGTGTTGCTGAAGCCCTGGAAGGTAAGTGTGGCAACCAAGGGATTGTTGAGTAGAGAAGGGGAACACTTCCTGGGGTGGGACATGCACGTAGGGAATGAGGGAATGTAGGTTGTTAGTTTTATTTGGCACTTGAGTCTGATCTTGTGTTGTTCAGGAGACCTCATCCCAGGTTAAGATTCCCTTACTCAGGTGGAGTTTGAGCCCCGGCTTAGGGGTGACCCATGGCTGAGATTTCATTAGCAACGTGCTCTAAGGTTGGGAGGAACATGGAAGGTATGCACACAGTTGGTGTTATTTTACAAAATATACGTATCAATTGTGTGTTTTAATTCATGTGGTGTGATATTATTTATGCAATTAATTCCATGATTTTTCCAGTGTAAATTGCATGTATCTTTCTATTATTATTTGATATGAATCTATATAAATGGAGAGTATTTTTATGAATTAAATTATCATCAGAGTGCACAAATTTTAAGTGGCATATCCCAACAGATAGTTGGGGATGATATACAGGGGGTTACAAGATTACATAGTCAATAATCTAGTGTAGCAATGCCCATTGTTTCTCTACATTAGGATAAATTTTCGGTGCTAGCAGACTTTTTCAATGAATCTACAACATTCTTCAAAGTGTCCACCCTCATCAACAACACCTTATTTTATTGAATTGTGTCTCTTATAAAGTGATACTTCACATCAATATGCTTTATCTTTGAATGATAAGTCATGTTCTTCGCCTGAAAGATTACACTCTGACCATCACAATCTATCCTTACATCTTGTTGCACAAACCCAATACTTAAACACAATCTTTGTAACCATACTGCTTCCTTACTTGCATGAGTGTCTATCATGTTTTTAGATTATGTAGTTGAGAGTGCCACTACAAAATTTCTTTTTCTCATCCAACTGATTACTCCTCTAAACATGTTAAACACATGCCAACTTGTAGATCTTCTGCGATCCATATCTCTATCCTAGTAGGAATCAACAAATGCATGTATGTCCAACACTTTGTCTAATCCTGGTCTTCCTTGGTATCATAATCCATAGCTAGTATTTCCACACAAATACCTAAAATCCCTCTTTACTATTTTCCAATGCTCATTCCCTGGTTTTGAGATATACCTACTCAAAACTTCCATTGCATGTGAAATGTCCAGTGTAGTACAGATCATTGCATACATCAAACTTCCAACCACACTAGCATATGGAACAGAAGGCATGTCCTCTTCGTCTTGTTATGTCTTGGGACACTGATCCACAGATAAATTTACACCCATGGGAATGAGAACCCTGACTGGTTCACATTCCTGCATATTAAACCTCTGCAATATTGTCTCAACATATTTCGTCTAATTTAACCAAAGTTTCATATTTTATTTTTCTCTTTTAATTTTCATGAAATTTGAAGCACTAAGATCCTTCATGTCAAATTTACAGGACAAATGAGTTTTCACATCATGGTAATATCCTTGTTGTTCGCTATTAACAACATATCATCCACATACAATATCAAATAAATAAGATGATCGCCAACTAATTCAAAGTACACATAGTGATTGGCTTTGCTCCTTGTGAAGACAAGTCCCAACATATGAGTATCAATTTTTTGATACCACATCCTTGGTGATTGCTTTAACCCATACAAGGAATTTTTTAGGCTATATACCAACTCTTTCTTTCCCTTCATAGAAAAACCTTCTAGTTTCTCCATGTATTTTTCTTCTTCCATATCCACATGTAGGAATGTTGTCTTCACATCCATCAATTCTACTTCAAAATTAAAAGAAGTAGCAATAGATAAAAGAAATGTAATTAAATTTAGCTTGGCAACAAGAGAAAAAAATTCACTAAAGTCAATTCCCTCTACCCGGGAATAACCTTTTTCTACTAATCGAGCTTTTTATCTCTCCAGTTTTCCTTATGCATTCAACTTCTTCTTAAACACCCATTTTCTTCGAATGGGATTTCTTCCAGTCAACAACTCCACTAGATCCCAAATCTCATTTTTGTCTAAGGATTCCATTTATTCCACCATGGCCTTTTTCTAGGGTTTTCCATCCTCTGAATCCTCTACCTCCTTGACAGTTCTAGGATCATCATTAGTAATAAAAAAAGACAAATTTGAAGAAATCAAGTGGATAATACCTTTCTGGTTTCCTTCTTTCTCGAATCGATCTCCTCAATACTGTAGTATGAGGCTCTTCTTCTTTTGATTCATATTCTTTTGTAGGGACATATTCATTATTCTTAAATTCAAACTTTATTTTCTCTAGTTCATCATTCCTTGGTAGGACTTCATGTTTGACAACATCTTTGATTTCTCTAAATATGACATCTTGGCTATACACTACCTTCTTAGTTTCTGGGATCCAAAGCTTATAACCTTTCAAACCATATTTATACCAATAAAGATACACTTTTCATCCTTTTTTATATAGATTACTCATGTTTTCTTTTGGAACGTGAACATAGGCAACACAGTCAAATACCCTGAGATGTGTCAGAGAGGGTTTCTGACCAGTCCATACCTCATGTGGAGTCATGTCATCCAACACCAATGAAGGTGATTAATTGACCAGGTAACATGCAATACCCACGGTCTTTTCCAAGAATTGTTGTCCTAACATAGCACCCCTGAGCACACACCTTGTTTTTTCCATCACTGCCCTGTTCAATTGATCTTATTATTTTATCCCATAATTAGGATTTAATCGCTTACCTTCCTAGGGTTTGGTTAAAAAATTTGATGGTAGCATCTTTTCATCATCACTTAGAGCTTTTTTTTTACTCACTTAAAACCCTTGTACCTCTTCTCTTACAAGGAGCTTTCCCCTAGAACTATTATTAGAGATCACATGTTATGATAATCCATCTTGAAGTTTAGTTGTATGACTCCCATATCTATGGCGAGGGTTACAAATTTAATGGACCACCTTCAAAAAAGTTTCTACTAAATTAACCATCATTGATTGAAACAACACAAACCACTAAGACCAACATCCACTCATCATATATTTATTAATTAAAAAAAAATATTAATTACAATTAATATTGATTTAATGTATTTGTTATTCAAGAAAAACAATATCAACATCTCCTTAATAAATTGTAAAATTTTATAGTGAGAAAACCCTCAATTCTATTGGAAAAAAATCACTCTCAATAGATAATATCTAAATACTTATCCTAATTTCACTTATTAAAATGTAATTGCAACCATTAATTAACCTATTTTAATTTTTGATTTTATCTTATAACATCTTTATTTATATATGTTGAATTTTCGTAGATATTCATGAAACATTAACATCTTGCTTGTCTTAATAAAAAAAACCAGAACTATATGCTTAACAAAATTAAAGCCTATTACAACTAACAATGCTCTTTCTCCTCCCTAAAATTAACAAAATTAAGGCCTTTTACAACCAACAATGGTCTTTCTCCTCCCTAAAATTGACTACTTTTGTGATATGAGATTTAGTGCACCTAGTAGTTATCATCTATATGAGTTGAAAATTTGTTAAAGTTACTTGGCTTGTTAGTTTTGTTTATATGTTTCATATATTTATTTATTTATTTTTCGTAGTGTAACATATTATTATAAAAAAAAAAAAGTAATGATATGTTTTGAGAATGATACATAATGAATAAATACAAATTATGTTTAGTATCATAGTGCCTTATTTAATATTTTATGTAATATAATTTATTTCTCATAAATTTCATAATATTGAGAAAATATTATCTTTATTTCCACAAAATTTATTTATTTTCATAATAATGATTTTACATCATTATTTTCTTGATCCATGATTTTTTAACTGTATCTTATGATTTTCCTAATTTTCCTAACTGCATCTTGTAGGGAAAAAAATGTACTACATTACATGGACTCTACAATATATTAATCTCTTCATGGTTAATATCGGATTTATCATTTTTGCTGGAGAAGCTATGAAGGTATGTTGTTAATACGACTTCCAATCTACATCCACCACTATTTTGATGTACAATATTACTTGGAACATGTAATTTTTATTTATTTATAATTATATTTATATATAAATTTATTAAAAGTATTTTTATTTAATTTTAATTAATGATATTATTTTTTAATTTATAAAATTAAATGAAAATCAATAAAAATGTTAATTTTAAAATAATATTTATATTAACTAAATTTTCATATTTTAATAAATATATTGTGAATGACATATTTAAATAAAACAATAAAAATATGTGTACAAATCATGTAAACATTTTAAAACAACTTTCATAATAAAAAAAATGAAACGAGCACATTCTGTGGTTATATATGTTGGCATTTAAAGTTTTGAGTAAATATCATGTGCATGTACAAACAAAGTTGTGCACATTCATTTCAATTTTTTACGTGCCTAAACAGATGCATCAAGAGTGAAGAGAAGTGTGCACTAGATCAAGTTTTGTTAATGCACACCAAGTCTAGTTCTGTCAATGCTTTTCGGTCTGAGTTTTAGGATGCACACTAGAAAGAAAGAAGACGCATGCCATAATCAAGAAAACAATATTCAAGAAATCTCCCTGAATGTTTACTTCCAACAACACAAGGGAATGTCGAGTGGATATGAGATGAGTTGGAAAGGTAGCTAAGATTATCCCAATTCCAAAAAGGCGACGTGGAATGTAGGTAGGTGACAAAAGAATTCAAGACTAGTAGTTGATAGAGTGAGTGGAGTAGAATGGGAAGAGATAGAGTGCCAAAGCCAAGAAGGATATAAAAGGAAGAAAGGATGACATTTCCATTGTTCAAGGGATAGTATGTTGGCTCACTTTAAGCCTCTATAGAATTGTCATGTCTCTGGTTGTATGACTGAGTTTTTCATAGCTGAAAGGTCTGAAAGGATGCACTTGGTTCAATGTATTGTAAATATTGGGAAGTAATTGAGGTAATATGAGACCTTGTTGTTGTCGATGTATTAGTTTCTTAATGTATTGTTGTCACTAATGGAATGCTGATGATAATAAAGATGTTGTGATTCTGGATCTATAATGTGTCAATTATGTGTCTGATTGAATGTGTTCCTTCCATTATGTTGTGTCCTCTATTAATGAAGCTGCAATGAATTACATGAATGCAATCCCCGATGGACATATGCATGTTTATTCCTTCATCCTCAACACAAGATCATATGGTCTATGTGATTATCATAACGGCTTGAGTGAGACCTTCTTCAGGTTTGGATGAAGATTGATATGTCGATGCTTTAAGGTTTTTGTTGGTCAAATCTAGATGGGAACTGGGTGTTGAACCCCCTGTGTTAAGAAGGATGCATGCAAACGTGAAATGACCCCAAAAATGGTTTTGTTGTCGAGACCTAAAATTCTTGTATTGAATGATGAAGGGAAGAAATGAGGTGCTATCCATCTCGGGAAGAATTTCAAGATTGGTTAACAATGAAGGAACTTGAGTCTTCTTAGTAGTAAACTCAAGGTCTAAGAGTGAATGTGAAGTGATCGAAGGATAAGAATATCTAAATTGATATGCATGGGACTTTCTTTACTGAATTTACCTGTTTGTTGTATGAATATATGAAAAGGTAGACTACCACTAATACTGTTTTGAGGCCACTACAACCAATAGTTTGGGATCGAGCCATAATTGATAGGATGAAGGAATTGGAAAACAATTCGGAAAGATCCATTGATTTTTGGTTTGATCGAGTGAAGGAGGGGCACATAATTGAATTTTTTGTGGAGTACATTGATTTTCTCAGCGAGGATGAAAACACTTCACGGAAGGCCCTAGGAAAATACTATTGGAAAACACCCCACTCTAGATAAAGATGTTGTTTGTGGAGATGGGGTTGATGTGCATGAGGCCTGAAAATATGATTGAGTAGAATCCCTTAGCACTGTGGNAAAGGAGATGGATCCGTTGAGGAGGATACAAAAGTTGTTGAGATGAGGTGAGGAATGGGATGGACCTAGAGGAGTAGAGGAGAGAAAGAGTTGAGAGATACACAAGAAGAGTTCACTTAAGGAGGCGAGTGGAATAGAGAAGTGGAAGGAAGATAGAAAAGGTTATGTGATGAGGGGTCATGACCAAGATGAATAGAAAGGAGACCACACCAGGAGGAATTTTTGAAGAGTGTCTTGTTCTAGAGAGGAGCATAGGTGAAGATAGGCCCATGAAGAGGTGCAAAATTAAGAGTAGGGTGTCAAATGGGGATACCAATAGTAGTAGTAGTAGTAGTAGTAGTAGTATTAACATGAATAGGGGCCCGAGAGATGAAGTCCAAACCCCTTGGTTGTTGTGAAGTGTTGCAACCTTGGAGGAAGATGAGGCCCAAAGTAGCGGCATAGAAAAAGGAGAGGAATATGGAGGATCCCCTAGTGGTCAGGGAGAAGAGTTAGTAATAGTAGTTGGTCTTGTGCAACTGTAGGTAGGAAACTCTCTTAGCCACCTAACAAGATATTTTAGAAGAAGATGGAGTTACCCCCCTTGCACATTTGTAATCAAGAAAAAAGAACACCAGTTAGCGAGACTATTGGAATAGGAGAAAGAGTAGAAATATATAGAAGACAAGATATGAGTGAAGAAGGAACATTTAGTGTTTCTTCACTAAGAAGAGTATCAATATTGAGAATCCCAACAACTAGCAGTCAAATCAAAGGAATTAGTATGATATTGAGGATGGTAAATCAGGGTAGTACCCTGAGGTTACCCGTGTTCCATGGAAAAGGTAGAGATGATGCAAAATGACATTGGTTCATATGTGATGTGATATAGTCTAGGAAGAGGATCACATATTAGGCAGTGAATATTGTGTAGCTAGAGACCACGTTCAGGGATAGAGCCTTGACCGTGGTACATGAAGTACAAGGCCATTGTTCCAAGGGGACAAGCGAGGTCCCTGACGAAGATCAAGAGAGATCTATTTAGGGAATTATAGAAAGCTAAGTCAAAGTCTTAGTGTATTACAAATATCAAGGATATTAAGCAAAAATAAGGAGAGACTATGTGGGATTATGAAAATGGTTCAAGATTTTCATGGATAGACTTACGTTCCAAATCCAAGGCATGTAACAAAGAGAATGGATCATTATAGATTTACTCCCCCATATTTGAGTCTCAATCACATAGCAAGAGGTGATGAATCAAGCAAAGGAATTGGCTATCACAATGCACTTGGAGGCTACACCAGAAGGGGCAAAGACATCAATAGGATTGGCACAGGTGTAGTCATAACTGGCTAGTTTGATGATGTAGTTACAATATATTGTGAAGGAAAAATTTGTGCATGAGGAATTATGGTGTACAATGTGTTGGTATGAGGGGAATTGTAGAGACAAGTGCCCTATACTTTGAAACTATGTGGTGATGAGAGTGCCAAGTCCATTTTCAACTAGGCTTAAGATGAAATGGTGCAATATTTGGAGACAATGGAACCATGTACCACCCCACTTCCCAATTTTATACAAATATTAGAAGATGCATCATACCTCGTTCTATGAAGTCTATAAGTCCATGGGACATGGTGTTAACAATTTCTAATCACTCTAGCTTATGCAAGACTACACCCATTATGTATTCCAGGTTGAAGAAGAATACAAGGGTGGTGATCATGGCGATGATGAGAGAGGTGGATATCAAGGAGGTCGTAGAGGTGGATATGGATGTAGTCACAAATGAGGATATGGAGGAAGGGGGGGGTATAGCCCTCACTTGATCTAATTTTGGAGAAATTGGACATGTGTCAAGGTTCTATTCCAAACCATGTGATCTCTATGGGTATTGTTACATCACTGAGCATGTCACATAGGACTATCTTGACTTATTCAAGAAATGGGAAGAAAATAAGGCACATTGAAACATGGTGCACGTGGAGCTATGAAAAAATAAGAAGAAGGATGAGGAGGTTGATGTCTGGGTGACAACTTGAGGAGGAGTGAAGACAGGAATGGAATTCAAGCATGGTGAAGGCTCGAGTCAAAGTATAGAGGGGAAGATTAGAAGGGATTTGCAACCCACTCCTAAGTTTGATGTTGCTTAGTAGAATTGGTTTTTGCACAATACACATAGGGCCATCGAAGAATAAAGGGTGCTAGAGGAGATACAATGTGCAAAAAAAATGTCACTTGAAGAGGTTCGAATTAGTGAATAATTTCAATACGTGAAACATATATTTTTGGAAGAGGCTCGTACCTATGAAGAATTACAACGCATGATGTGGAGGTCATTGGAGGAAGCTCTCATGTGTGAATAAATACAACACACGATGGAGAGGTCAGTGGAAGAAGAGAACATCCAGGAAGATCTATGACATGCTGATAAAATATAAGTTAAGGAACATCACCTTAACAAGTTGAAGCACATGGCGTGAGAAGAAGCATTGTGTGACTCGAGTCGCGAGAAAAAAAATGAACATCAAGTAAGTAATTTATTACATTGTTGTTTGATACTACTAAATGATCCTAATATTGAGATAAAGTTGACACATATGTTAGCTACCTTCATGGGGGAACAAATGGAGAGGACTATATCATATCCCCTACCAGAAAGGGATTTGTGTCAGGTCAATAAGTAGAAGTGCATAGAGAAAGAATTCAAAATGACAACTGAAATTGAGAGTTGTGAAATGGACAGAGTCACATTGGATACGGGTTTTGACATGAACATCCTGGCAAATAAGTCCTAGGATTTAATGGGTAAATTGAGTTTGGTCTAGTCTCCCATCTAGTTTTGTTTGGCGAATCAATACATGATCTACCCTATAGGACAAGTAGAGAAAGTTGAGGTGAATATAGAACAGGTGAAGAAAAAGGCCGACTTTGAAGTCATAGAGATTATGGATGACTCTGATCCGTGCCCTATACTACCTAGAATTGATTGGGATTTCGACAATAATGCAATGTTAATTTTTAAGAAATGAATATGTCATTTGACACAAACACCATGCGCAAGATCACATCTATAGATCCTAATGAAGGGGGAATATACAATGAGCGAGTTGATGAAGATGCATGGAGCTCTATTACTAAGAATATATATAAGATCATCCACTATAGAGAGGATTATATCAATCCCACCACCTATGGAGAGTTGAGTTGGAAGAGTGTGAAGTCCCATGACATCGATTCCAAAGATGCCATGGAGAGGTGGCAACATAAACTGTATGAAGTTTTGACAAGGAGATGCATGCATATCACTGCCGAAGTGTGTGAGGAATAATTTGGATCCTACTACTTTGATGGGTCAGATCCAGTGGATGCATTTATTTGCTAGATTCAACACATTCCCTATCACCATCATGTTTTTTCTCTCAATATCGTACTAATAGGAATATTTTTGTGATGGTGGGTCATGCATCGAGAACCTTGTCATGAATGGAAAGATGTGGAAGAGTCCATGCGGAGAATATACAAACATGATGCAAATATTTGTTGTTATATGTGCATTTGTGAAAGGTGATGGATGGCCAAGTAATAGCATGTGGCACACAAATGATATATGCAGGCCTGATGCATGCTTTCAAGAAATCACTTTATAACCCCAGTCCCCCAATTATCCATAGGGAAAGTAAGGGAGATACCAGTGTGAAAGAGGGAAATGATTACTCCATCTATGATCAACGAAAGAAAGTTGATTTCTTTTCCCTTCCCCAACCCCATTGAGAAAACACATGATTTGGGCATAAGTGTGGATGAAGTAGTTAGTTAATGGATACTACCATAATCAGATGAACCTTGTTCAGTGCATCCATGGCAGGTTATGACTATTTGGGAACAAATGAGGAAGCATTGTGACCCTCCAAGGGTTGTTGTAGCCACATAATCTCCGGTGCACTACTGTAGTGGTGCACAAGACCATGCACAATGCCCCCAAAGAACAATAATCATGAATGTATAGAGCTATATAAGTCATCATTAATTTAAAATATCCGACAATGGTAATATATTTATGATAGTAACGATTGATATGAAATGTAGTTACACTACATCAAATTCATCCAATTTCAGGAATATGAGATCATTAATGATGCTGACAGGAGGATGATTTTCTCGATTCAGAATAAAGTAGGATTAAATTTTAGAGATTGGCAGAAATCTCAATATTAAGGCTACAATGATTGATTGTCATCCAACACGTTGAAATCAATGACTAAGATGGAACATGGTACTACCCAACCCAAAGAAAAGAAGGGACAATAACTCCACATTTGGGGAAACAGAGGCATCATTATGGTTTCATTATATTAAGAGATAATCTAGTATTTTTCCTCCTTACTTCTCCCTCAAATTCAAAGAGCATTGCCTCTCTTAGTAAAGCATTGGAAGACAACAATATCCATTTTCTTTGGTTGAATATCATACTAGTCATCACCATATCTGGTATGAAATCCTCAAGAAAACCCCATGCATGACCAAAGTCTAAAGAAAATAAGGAACAACAAATTATCAATCCCATGTTACCATGCGGTGTATAGTTTCAAGGCTCTACATTCAGGAAGGTTCCCCTGTTGAAATTTGTTGATTATAACATCAGGGCTCCCCATCAGTTCCCTGAATTATAGTTTGAAAAATATACATAGGTAATCCAAAAATAACATGGTACTGAAAGAGTAGTGACACAGGAATGGGAGAAGCCTCTAAGGATGTCTGACATTCTCTCTCTTCTCAAATGTCCACACTTCGTTTATGCTTAGGCCGTTCAATCATGTGTCTATTTTCTCCTCACCAGATTGCATGGGGGATACCTATGGTTGGACCAACCCTATCTTATTAAACAAAACATTATGCATAGGATTTTCATCCTTTCCACTTCTTGCGAAGATACAACATATATTATCATAGCAATGGATGCATCTCAGGAGGAGGCCTATTCTAGATTCAACACACACAGGGGAAAATAAAGGGTTGTGATCCAAAAAATAAATAATCCAACATTTCGGTTTTCCACACAGTTATTGTCTTGCAATATCATATGCAAGTTTCAGAAAGAGGAATGCACTATATGCATCGTCCTCATAGCTGAAATATGTGTTAAAACGATTCAGATGGTCTGGGCCCCATACTTGCTAAATGAGTTCATACCTGACTAAGTTAATGTTCAGGATCAGGGTAAGGAATTTTACTATAGTTGGGTATGGTGCTATGGATACCACCATATAGATTTTAAATAGACATGGAATGAAAACCCTCATTTATTTCCCCTCTATTCCTAGCTCTCCAACATTCCAAGAATACAGAGGAACACACAACGGTTTCTAGAGCATTCTGCTAGTGTCTAACACAACTAATCATAGCATCCGATGAGAGGGTCTGCATCCCGACACACATCTTCGATAGGTATACTGATTATATTGAATTTAAGTGTAATTTCCATAATGTTTTAATAGCTCCCCACGTAGCCACAAACAAAACAAAAGTTGATCTCCCCTTTCTTCATTACGAAAAGGGATATCATGGAAGGAGTTGCAAATTGGACAACTAACTACTAGCCTTCCTTCTCGGAGGTGCAATATGAATTTGAGATACAAAAAAAAAACATCCAGGAACATAATAGTGTCGTGGCTACTTCCTAACAAAATGAAAATCTTGATACATACAAGGAATGTGAGTCTCCCCTTTGAGATGAATGCATGCATATAATTGGTGGATTTGAAGCAGAGGTTGCGACTGTGAAAAAGAGAAAGTCATCCTCCAAATCTCAAGTTGCACCTCATATTGACATTGACTCTAACCTAGAGGGAGATCGATCTTCTTCACCCCATGCGACTCCTATAGACGAAGAGGTTCCACCGTCTTTAGAGAAAACCAAGGTTCAACCCGATTCAAGAAAATGTCGACATACAACCACTATGAGGTAGATGGAGATCATATCCCCCACACAAATCCAACAAATTTCCAAGCTAATGAAGGATCTTCATGCTCAATTGACCAAGTAGAAAACATTCCAAAATGATATGGTGGGGAAGGTGGACACTTTGGGCCATCAACTTGCTCTACCCTCAGCACCAAAATCTCCACCCCTGGAACCCCAATCCATCAAAGCTTCAGAATCGATTCGATGAAGAGTGTTAAGTGTCAACCCCCTCTCCATGATATCATCTGACTCATCCAAGATTGAAATCGACCTTTCACAGGTCCCTACTACTGAGATACAATTGTTTATCACTCGTATGATCTACGAGCTTGGGGAGAGAAACCAAAATCTCTCTCAAGAGTAGGCCCAATTATGCCTTGAAATTGATTAGGAGGTGTCCAACCATGTAGGCACCAAATTCCAATTCCACCAAGAGTTCTGTGCGTGCCGATAAGTTGAAGATTCTAGGAAAAATCTTTAGGACTTGCATATCACTGATTTTTTTGTGCATACAAAAGATAAGGAACAATATGAGGCCACTCTCGCAAGTCATGCCAAAATCTGTACTTCCCTAGACAAAGCTTATAACCAAGTTCATGAAAAAACGTAGGTCCCATCTTAGATCCTAGCAACTCAGAGAATTAGGGTGCCTACTGAGTGGATAAATCTCCTTGAATCTTAGGCTACATAACTCTGTGTGTGGATTCAGGAGTTAACACTAGAAAATACAAAATTATAGTGGAAGGTTGAATCAACAGAAAAAATATTTCTTAGATGGATTGAATAGAGATAAGGATTTTTTAGGGGTAGTCGATCATAGATTTCATTTGTGGAACCATTTGCAAAGTCCCCCAAAACTGATTGACATTAATGAAAGAGTTTTCACCATCAAAGTTGAGTTTGTCTAGAAGAAGAGTAGCCTACCATCCCTCCCTCCAGGACAATGCACTACTACGATGACAAGAATTTCCCCCAAGACAAAGGAAATCACTTCAACATAGGGTCAAGAACAAAACATTTCAAATCTCATCACTACAACAGTGGATAAGGCCTTAGTCTTGTATACTCAGCTGGCCAATGCGCAGGTTTTCACCGACCCCTTTTTTGAGCAACTGAAAACAATGGATTTAGAAGCTCCTTAGGTCACAATAGATGATGTTGATGTACTTGTTCATCTTACATAGGAACTCCAAGCCACCCTCAATGAACTTGATTTCAAGTTCAAAGAGTTCATGTGGGAACTCAGGAATGAAGTTCCATCCATTGCAATGGTCATTCCATGAGGTAGTTGGCTCAAGGATGAGCCAAGTAATTGTTGGTCACTATAATTGCTTAATTAATTTCAAACAACCTAGTGAAACATAAATTATCAACCCAGGG
>ML794942.1:65280-87568 GCA_009831015.1 Picea engelmannii
TTATCTACAATGTGGATACCTCCTCAATCTTTCTCATGTTTTTGTATTTGGTTTGACCTTGGGTGCAACTAGCTTTATTATGGGATAAACTTCTAACTATACCTTTCCTACCTTTTCCTTCTCTAATCGTGGTTGTTGTGTTCCATTTGTCATGTCTAATTGTCTCCTTCTTAGCTTCAATTATTCCTATAAATAACTTATCATTATGGAAATAATTATGTAAATTCCTAGATACTGAGTTATTGCATTTCTATTCTTATATTAGTGAGATCAACTAGAACCATTAATTATATTTGTACCCTTTGTCTCCTATATAAACCAAGGAGACCTAGTTTTAGAAATTATATCATCTTGTACATTTCTTCTATTATAAAAGGATATTTTCCCCTCAAAGAGGCTCCGCAATATTTCTTATTTTTCATTCTCAAGGAATGAAGTTACTTGTCTCTCTCGTTTTATGATATTTTTACATTTGGTGCATAACATTGGTTTTAGATCATATGATCCTTAGGTTTGGCTCCTTCAAACGAGTCATGTTGGTATTTTCAATATAAATATATTTTGATATAGTTTTAGGACATGAAATTTGTGGGGGATTCAAAAAACATAGGGAATAACCAATGGTCAAAATGTCAGGTTTTTTTTCTCTATACTATTAGAGATGGAGCTTGTGGAAATTAGGGTTTTTGACTAATCTTGAATTTAGTCTCAAACAAATTATATTGGAATTTTTTCTATAGCATTTTACTAAAATGTTGCAAATAGGAAAAAATGGGAGACTAAGTATACATAATGAAGTACCCTTGTTAAAAATTTCATGGCATGGTTCTCTATACTTTTGGAATATAGGTTGTGGAAATAAGGATTTTGGTCTAGTCCTAGAAGTGGTATCAAATAGGTATTATTGGTAAAACAATCATATTTGAAGATAGAAAAGTCAAAATTGAGAGACACCAATTCCATAAAAAATAATATAGACCATATTATTTGAAATCTAATTTTCAGAATTATATATGGAAAATTAGACATTTGGTGGGCCATATAATTTCAGTCTCTTGAAAGTGAATTTTGTTTTTGGGAAAATTATCATAACATTCTCTTGGCATATTGGAATTTGGTCAAACCCGTGGAATTGTAGAGAAGACATATTAGGCTACTACAAATCAAAATTTTAAACTCATGTAAGATAAACTTTTAGAGAATCTTTAGGATAAATATTAACCAAAAAGATAGTCTACAAACTAGGGTCTTTAAAGGTATGTTAACTTGAAAATAACATAACTTTTGATTGGAAGGCCTATTTTTGGTGATCCAAATATTGTTATAACGACAAAAAAGAGTATTATTATTATTTTATCACATGAAAAATGGTTATGTAAGAATTTATACTCCTGCTAAACCTACATAGAACTAACACATGATTCCTGAAAAAAGTGAAGACTTAGAGAATAGGCTATACCAATTGAAGAGATAAGTTAATTACATGAGTAATAACATGTTGAGAATGGTTGGTTTATCACATTATGAAAAAAATTCAAATGGAAATGGAAAATTTGATGGATAAAAATATGGAATGATTACAAAATTCATTGAAACCCATTATCTTGCATAACCTAGATGAGAGGTTCACTAAAAGGGATATTTTGATTCAGGGAAATCATTGAAATAAGGATAAAAATAGTGTTGAACCTCAGTAAGACATGGGGATTATTTTAACACAATTGGAAAGCATGAATATTGAATCCCAGGGTCATGAGCATTCATCACTCCAAGATCTGAATCATCAAGGGTTCAACATAGGACCAAGAAACTACTTAACTCCCAAGATTGATATGAGTAATTTTCATGGAAAAGATACTATAACATGGATATTCTATATGGATAAATTATTTGACCTACAATAAGTGCCAACATCACAAAAGGTAACTCTTGCATCCTCGTACTTAGAAATTGATCAATTTGTTTGGTACCGATAAAAAGTTTATGTTGTCTCTTTGTCCATTTTTATGGATGAATTGATAGAACATTGTGGGGATATTAAGAGAAACACGTTATTTAGTTAATTAATAAATATCGCAAGGAAGTCCAATTACATAGCACATTAAGAAATTTCAAAATTTTATTCCCTGAGTAAAGAACATTCCAAAGTGTAATTTGTTAGACATATTTATGGGCACTTTAAAGGAGATCATTAAACATCATATATGTCTCTTGGAACATAAATCCATGGTGCATGCTTTCAATGTGTAAAGGAAGGCTGAAAGTAAAAATATGACTACTATAAGGGTACCTATAACAACTATAGAGAGCACCATGTTCCCTCTCCTAACCTCACTAAACCTACAAGTTGGGCACCTCAACAAATGGATGAAAGAAGAGAAAATGGAATATGTTTCAATTGTGACATCAAGTACAAAAAGGGGAATAAATGTGGTGAGAGGAAATTATTCTACATAGATTGTGAAGAGGAAGAAGCTCAAGAAATGGAACCATCACATGATATAGAACTAGAAGATACTACACCAACCATATCTTGTAATGCATTGGATGACATCATCACTCCTCAAATTCTCAAGATATAAGGATATATCAAAAATAGAGACACAAAAATATTGATTGATTCTGGTAGTACGAATAACTTCATTAATTTCAAATTAGCCAAAATTCTCAATTTCTTTATATATCTATCCAACACCAAAATTTCAAGTAATGATTGTAAATGGAGACATCATAAATTGTTTAGGAAATTTCCCTAGTGTTAATATTACTATGGGGGAGTATTTATTGGATAGTACCATGATTGCAATCCAAATGTGTGGTGTTGATGTTGTATTAGAAGTCCAATAGTTACAATCATTGGCAATAATGGCTCTTAATTTTCAGGAATGTTTCATGATATTTTCCTTAGAATAAAAGGAAATGAAACTTAGAGGTATTGAAGGGAAACTATATAAGGTGATAATCTCTTAAAACATGACAAAATTGGTAAAAAGGGGACACCTTGGTGTAATTTCATAATTATTCTCACTAGATTTTCAAACATCTAGACCCTCTACTTATGTGGATCTCCAAGAAGTTATCGAAAATAATTCCAAGGTATTTGGAGAGATGGATAAATGTATTATAACTACTCTATATCAAGACCATACTATTAATTTTCAACCAAGAATTGTACCACATAACAACAGACCTTATAGGTACCGATATGCAGAAAAGAGTAAGATTTAGCATATGGTTCAATATATATTAGAGGATTGTATCATCCATGTATCGTTCAACCAAGACAAAATGATTTAACTTCATCAATGGTGATGGTTTGAAGAAATAAAGGTTCATGGTGTATGTGTCTATATTATATGGAGCTCAAAAAATGACCATTAAATACACGTTTCCTATTCTAGTTATTGATCAATTATCATATGAATTGCAAGAATAAATTTTCTTTACAAAGTTGTATATGTGTTCTTTATATCAAAAAATAAGAATGAGACAATAAAACATCAACAAAATAGTGCTTAGAACATATGAAGGTCAATATGAGTCTTTGGTGATGACATCTTTCCTCACTAATGCACCTTTCACATTTCAAAACTTGACAAATTCTATTTTCAAAACCTTCTTTAGAAAATTTGTGATAGTAATTTTTTATGATATATTAATCTATAACAAATCTTGGGGAGATCATGTATATCATGTTGACATGGTCATAAAAGTATTGGAATAGAAATAAATATATGCAAATTCTTCCAAGCGTTCCTTTGGGGTTCACAAAGTGGAATATTTGGGTCACATTTTATCTCATGAAGGTGTAAAAGTGGACCCTAAGAAAGTAAAGCTACGATGGAATGGCCAACTCCAAAAAACTTAAAGAATCTTAGATTATTCTTAGGAATGGAAGATTATTATAACAATTTTTTAAAGGTGAAATAGAAGAACCTTTAATAACATTATTAGAAAAATAGGTTTTTCATGGAATCAATAATAAACCAAAGGTTTTAAGAAATGTCTGGATGATATGTGTACAACTCTAGTCCTGGCCATGCTTGACTTCAAAAAAATCTTTTTTGTAGAGTGTGATGCCTTAGGGAATTTCATTGGTGAAGTTTCGATATAATAAGGAAGACCCATTTCCTTTGAAATCCACCAACATAAAGGAAATAACTTTCTCAAAATTATTTATGAAAATAAAGTGTTGGCAATATTGGATGCAGTTAAGAAATGGCACCCCTACCTAATAGGAAGAAACTTCAATGTAAAAAAAAAAAATTCTAGTTTTAAGAACTTATTGGAACAACAAAAATATTATAAGAGTAATAAAAATGGGTTACAAATATGCTATTTTATGAATTTGAAATTATCTATTGAAAAGGAGAAAAAGTGTGGTGGTAGATGCACTATCAAGGAAAGAAGATGACACAAAGGGATTACTTTGTGCTATTTCTATTCCACAATTTTATTGGGTGGAAGAAGCAATGATATTATGGAAGTAAGATCATAATATATCCAAAATAATTCGACAACTACAAGTGAACTTAAGTGCATTAGATAAATTTTTGTGGAAGAATCATTCATTGTGGTATTAGGATCACTTATATTTATGTAATAATTTATAACTGAAATAGATGGTCCTTTTGGAATTGTACACTTCTCCTATAGGAGGACATTTAGGGTTCATGTAAATTTACTGAAGGATCAATAAGGATATTTTCTAGGAAGGTATTAAAACATATGTTCAAAATTTTGTGAATGAATGTTTGGTTTTCCAAAAGAATAGGGGAGAGACAATAAAGACCCTAGGTCTCCTAAAACCATTAGCCATATCAAGTCAATGTTGGGAATAATTCTCAATGTATTTTATTACAAGTCTATTCAAGTCCAAAGGAAATAATGTCATCATGGCAGTAATGTTTTGACTCACAAAATATGCCCATTTTTCTCTCTTTCTCATTCGTTTAAAGAAAGTACAGTAGCTACAACGTTCATGGAAATAGTTCAAAAGCTACATATATAATAAAATATTGAAATATTTATTGTGAAGGTTAATTTCCTTAAGATCTCAATTTTTTTAATTTATTGGTTTTCTTCCTAAAATGTATGAAATAGATCTTGAAATGAAAAAAATAGAGAACATAAATAAATACTCACACACCATCCACAAATAAACACAATATATAACATAGGAAACCCAATATGGGAGAAGACCCATCTAGAAGGTGAGGACGCTATACTTTGTTTTCTTCAAATGAAAGTACAAAGAAAGAGGAACACTCTATGGATGTTAAAAAATCTATCTTTCTCTATGATTCTCTCAAAATACCATTCTTAGGTTTTCTACTCAACTATGGAACAAATGCAATGATAAAAAATGGAACCCGTTCTTCGCCTTGCGTCCCTATATTTAACATATCCTAATATACATCTAGGAGTAGGGTTTTGACTTCCCCAACCCTCAATTAGTGATAAGTCTTGCACATTATAAAATATTCTTTAAATCCCACACGTGTCTTAGCCCCACACATTTTGAGTAATGGGGGTTGACCTGGAATCCAGTTATACCATGGTGGTCAACATGGTATGTCAACTTCTAAGAGGCATAAATTTTGCATGTGAACTTTGATTGAGGCAATTCATGCACTGTTGGAAATGTATTGGTGTGTAGAATATACAATATTTCTCTAGAGTAGGTTTGGAAAAACAAAACAAATGTCGTTTGATGCCTCAAAATTGCTCCAAAATATTTCAAATGGTTTTTTTGGACCCAATTTTCCAAATTGGGACCAATTGCTAAAATGGATTTGCAAGTTAATTCCTCCAATGTTTTCCACACAAAAGTACAGAGATATATGAAAAAATATATAATGATCTAATATAGATCATAAATCCCCATATAGGGAGGATTTTGATCCCCAAAATCTTTATTGAATGAGATGTGGATATTTTACCTCTACCTTCTCCCTAGAGTACCATTTTTACCTTCCTAGAAGTTGTCCTTTCACCCAATTTGCCAAAGGTCTTGCTGCCCCTATCTTGTAGTTTTGTACCTATTTTTTAAAAGTGTTTCCTTTTCCAACTCTACTTGGGAATCTGGTGCTAAGTCCTCTATGGAAGGTAGGACTTGCTCCTCCTCATGATACAACATGGAAGTCTCATGGAAGTTGAAATTATTTACATTCACTACTAACTAAATGTGCATGTATTGGGTGTAGATTGAGTCTATAAGCATTGTATCCCACTTTCTCCAATACCTAGAAAGATCCATACCAAAAATTCATGATATTCTTACCAAGACCTTGTAGTATTTTCTTGTTTAGTTGTAACAAAATTTTGTCTCCCATTTTGAATGACTTCTTAGTTCTACGTTGATCATGTCTGGCATTGTATTTTTCGTGTGACTTCTTCAATATATATTGTAATTGCAAATGTATTTTCCTAATATTCTCAACAATTTTTTCTTATCTGAATGCATTTCTTATGAGGTCCTCCATCAGAACTCTTGGATATCCATATACAACATCCAAGGGTGAAGGTGGAAAATATCCAAATCAAGTTTCAAAAGGTGACTTATGTATAGAAGTGTAGAATACTCTATTATAAGAGTGTTTTGTGTAGATTAGAGTTTTATCCCAAGTCTTTGAATGATTTTGATTGCATTAGCTCAAAAGATACACCAAAGTCACGCTGACTACTTGTCTATCCATTTTTTCTGTGGATGGAATGCTATAGATATCTTCAACTTAGTGTGCATCTTCTCCCACGATGTAGTTCAAAATGTACTGAAAAATATCGTATCCATGTTTGAGATGATGCTCCTTGCTATCTCAAATTACACCAAAAACTATTCCAAGAGCATGGTTTCTATGCCTTTTCCTTTGTTTCTCTTTTCATACAGCATAAGAATGCACATCTTGTTGAAATTGTAAACTAACAAAAACACATAGCCATGTCCCTTCCTAGTTGTTGGTAAACCTCCCACAAAATCCATGGAAATTATTTCCCAAGGTTGAGTGGCTACAAGAAAGGGATGGTATAGACCTTGCCTCATGTTACTGGGCTTGCCAGTAAAACAAAGTATACATCATCTAATATATTGTTCTACATCTTCTTGAATGTTTTTCTAATACACATACCTATATAAGTTGGAAACTATATTCCCAACACCAAAATGTCCTGCAACCTTGGAGGTGTAAGCATATCTAATAAGCTACAGTTGTTCACCTTTACAGATATATAGATTTTCAATCTTGTAGAGAAACCCATTATGGAAATGATAGTCAACCTTTTTATCACCTTATTCTATATGAATTTCTCCCTATATATATGTTGAAACACCTCCTTGAATTCATTATATTCTGTGTATTCCTCTCTTTATGCATCATAGGTAAAAGGTTCCATGAGAATATGAGTTCCTAAATATTTAATATTGGATGTGTGTGGCCATTACATCATTTCTATCGACCTTTTTGTGCTTCCCCTCTTGTACTTGATGACTAGATGAAATTATTGTAAAAACTGCATTCAATTGTAATAATTGGTTTGTTGTAGCTTACTCTAGGCCTACAAATACTATAGTGGATGGTGATATGTGTGGATGATGGTGTCCTCATGTATCAGATAATGCTTCCACTTCTTGATAACTTGAACCAAGGAATAGAGTTCCTTGTCATAGGTATGGTAGTTGAGAACTACCCCATGAAATATTTCAGAATGATAGCATATAGGATTTCCTTTTTGCATAAAAACGGATCCCATGGCATACCCACTTGCATTTGTCTCCACTTTGAAAGGATTTTTCAAGTTTTGGTAATGTAGGAATTGGTCCTTTATTGATATTCCTTTTCATCTCATCAAAATCCTTCTGTTGATTCATTACCCACTAGAAAATCTTACCACTTTTTCTTATGCTATGGAGTGGTGCAACTACTATTGAAAATGAAGATATGAAATTATGAAAGTATTGTGCTACCCAAATAAATTTCCCAAATTCAGTAACATTTGTAGGAACTAACCATTTCATAATGACCCCCAACTTTGCAGGATCTATCCTGATCTCCCCTCCAATTACCATATACTTCAAATACACCAAGGAATATTGATCAAACTCATATTTATTGATGTTAGCCAACTACTAGTGCTTCTTAAGAGTCACGAACACCTGCATGAGATGTGATATGTGCTCCTCCTAGTTAACACCATAAAACAATATATCATCCAAATGGACTATAACAAATGACTCTAGATATGGGTGTAATACATCATTAATTAGACTCATAAATGTAGCTGATGCATTACATAAACCGGATCAGATGTCTAATTCCACTGCATCAATAAAATCAACACTTCGAACAAATTTAATATTACACTATTTCATTATCTTGATATATACATCCTTGTTTACCCATCCTAATGTATATGGGATAGGATGATCACAAACCTCCAATCGAATATTTTTTACCAGATCTTCTGCTATGAGATTAGCCTGTGAACTAGAGTCAAACAAGGCTTCTATCTTGGTCTTCTTGACCTGGATATTGATGTCGAAGTGTTTTTCCATGTCCTTCCCTTTCTAGTGATGAAGGATACTCATATTTACCTCCTTCTGCATTGATGTGCAAGAAATATTCTCATCCACATTAGATCTTATTTCAACCTAATTTCTTGAATCCATGGCTACAAGATTCTTTTACTTTTCATTCTTCTTGCAGTTCTCTGGGTTCAAATTTGGATGCAGTTTCATCCAACACTTTTCCTTATTTTTCCCATCAATATTGAAATGGTTACAATGGTTTCTAGGATCCTTGCATTGATGTATAATGGTCGTTGTCTTCTTATCCTCCCCCCCTTTCCACTTCTTCTTCCCCTCCTTGGAATATTGTTGGTTCTCTTTCTTCTTGGAACTTCTTGGTTGCCATTTCTTGTGGCCTATATTTTCTAGATATTGTTCCTATAAACATGCCTCATCCACCGTACTTAGCTTGAAAAAAAACACATGATTTCATAGATGGCTATGTAGACCCTTTAGATACTTGATGAGTAAATATAGGATATTGGTAGAGATACCTAGCATGATGGTCATCTTTCTAAACTTAGTGGTGTGCTCCTATACACTCTTCCCTTTCTTCTACTTGAAGTACTGCCACAAAATCCATTGTTCCTCTACATAACCGATATGTTCAAATCGGGACTTGATGAGTTCTTTGATGTCCTCCCACCTAGTTACTCATGGACCACCCTCCAACCTAAGTGATTATGTATGGATTTCCCACCAGTTTAAATGTAACACCCATTTTCCCCGAGACTTCAATTATGTTAATATTACATGATTTGTGTTACAAAACATCTTACTATGTTTAATTTAATAAAAATACCAAACCATTGACCGAGGAGGAATATCCTTGACAATACTGACCATGATACACTAGAGGAAGTTGACAAAGAAGGAGTTGATTGAATGGTTGAGTGTAAAGGAAGTTGAAGTGCACTTGTGAAGAAAATAGGAAGCTTGTCTAACAAGCTTACTTATGCTTGTTAAGCACAACCTCACACCTTTAGAATACTAGACCTATGCAAAAGCACATTACCAATAAAATGAGTCATAGGGGTGGGTGGAACAATTAGTGAATGTTGGCAATTGACCCTTGAAGAAGGAAAGGGCCAATTGAATGACTTGACAGAAGGACCCTACATATCTACTTCTTTAGAAATCAGAACCACAGATTGCCGGTGGCGTCTGTAGGAAGCTACGATGTTCTTGAGGGGATGTGAAATAATAATAGAATGATTGCAAGGGAAAAAAACACACACAACATGACATGGGAGACACAAAGATTCATACACTAGAGCAATCAAGAGAACAAGCGTAACCAACAAGTGCAGAGAACAAGTGGGCTAAGAAACTCATCTCACGAAGATATTCAGGGATACTGATTGAAGAGAAAAAAGAGAAGAACATATTTCCTTGAATGAAATAGGAATATTTCCTAAGTTGCTGATGATCACCCTAAACAGAGGAGACCTAGATCCTTAATCAGAGCAATAGTGGGCTACAACTTGGTGCTTACTGGACATAAATTGACACTGGTAAGGGGAGGTCGCTGAAGGATTATTTAGAAGAGAAGGGACTCCCTTGTGTATATGAACTACGGTTGATAAACCACCTGATAAAACTGTAGAGACCCTGATCTCAGTGGGAGGTGGGAAACTTATACTGTGGTAGAGAGGAAGGAGAGTAACCATCATGGATCATCACCAGCTTGGAACCTGGCTCAGTCAATTTTCCCTACTGGTATCATGGCTTGGATTGAGGGTGTTGTATTGTAGGAAGGCACTCTATAGTAAGGCCTAAGGTTTGAAGGAAAGGATCCTCACTCAGTCAGTTGGTGTTGGAAAATTTCCTTATCAGATAATTTTTTAACGTAGGTTGTCAAAAATTGAATATGAATGATATGTTCATGTAAATGTATGATACTATGGGAAATGAAAATTCTTACAAATGATTTTATAGAATATCTAATAATTTGGTTATGTTACTATGGAATTTAAATTGTGTGTCAATTGTGAAACTAAACAAGTACAAATCGTTGTATCCCCAGAGACCCTGAGTTGTTAGAGGAAATTTTACAGGACATGGAAAAAAAATCACTTAGCCAGTGATGGGATGACTTGTAACTTGGGAAATCCTTTGTGAGGAAGGGAGGACCTTGAACCTTGAGAGAATATCCAATATATTGAAAAGATCTTGTAAGATCTAGAAGGCCTTACGCATTCATGAGGCCGAGAGACCAGATATGGAAAAATAATACTAGTAGACCTTATAATACTTGGATAAAGACCGATATAACTAAGAAAAATGACTAAGTCCCAATCCATGGACTAACCAATCGAGAAATTGTGAAAAGATTCGGAAGGGATTTCGACCATTGATTGGGTGGGATGAGTAAATCTAAACCCTTTGTCAATGAGGGTTGATCATTGGGAAATGATCAAGAGACAGAAATTGTACAAGTTCGGTGATGATGATAAAGATCAAAGATAGAACAAAATTTTTTTATCTAGTCAAGATGACAAGTGGATATCTACACCATCTATGCCACACATGTTTCCATCGGTGATCTAAAGTGGGAAGGGAAAGTTTCTCCAAGGAAGTTTTGATGATGTAGTGGAACAAGGATTGACTAGAACCATTGATATGTTCTTAAAATAAGTATATCCTCTGTTGTCGATATTTGGAAGAACACACTTAGGTTATGAAAGAGGGTGAGGATTTCACGATGACGCGATCTTCCTACCTAATAGTCTACGTGTAAAGGTGGTAACAGGTGTTTCTAGAAGATTGGTTAATGGGACTAATGTGGGTCCCATTGGGTGAGGCAATTATTTGAACCTTCATTTGAGTGGTGGCTCCTAGATCTATGAAATAGTGGTTCTAGACCATAGATTCCTATGGAATAGTCGTCGGAATAAAGGGGATAGTGAGTTAAATTTTTTCTATAAAGTGCTGACAAAAAAATAGGTTGAGATTGTTGACAATCGTCGATATCATTGGGGATGCGAAGAATAGATCTGGATCATTGATCCCTATGCGCTATCACCGGGGTTTAGAAGTTAAACATGTAGAGTGTTGGCTAGGAGTACAGACATCGACAAAAGGGATAGGAAATCGGGACCATCGGTCAGTGTGGGGTGAAGGTTTACTTTTGACCATTCAACCATCATGGTTTCCCCTGATTCGTTTAATGAATGTAAAGGAAGGGATGAGTGTTAACTTGTGGGTAAGTTTAATCCTCAACTCACCTAGGACAATAGGATGAGGGGTGTGAGGACCGTTGGATATGGTAAAAGGGCCGATGAACATCCCATCATCTAGGTAGTCTGAATGTGTAGTGGAACTTCTTCGAAGTGAAGTTTGATGACGACAATAGGCTTATGTGGACAAAATCTTCACAATGATGAGTTGGGTAAGGTGCTACATTGACTTCACGATGTTGCTACGTTGGAGGGAATGAGTGATGTTGTGCCATGTTGATGTTATGTGTCAATGTGTTGGATGCCGACCTTATGAGTTTGAAAAACCATAAAATGCCATAACATTTGATTTTGAACTTGGAAGGAAGGACGGTTGTAGTCATTGGAAATCCCTGGACGAACCAAAAATAATGGCGCCCTCAAGGAGAGGTGTAGAGATAGCGAAAGGAAGAAGAAATTTAAATTCCCCACTCTTTAAAATGATACTCAAGGGGTTGGGTGTTTTATTTAATGGTATCATAGGTAAATGCTAATGATAGTTGTTGTTTCAACACATAGGACATGTTGGAAGTTCATAATGGTGAATGGTGCAATGCAATATGGATGACACTCTGCACCTCAAGGATGAAGAACCTGATGGTCAGAGGCATAGGGAAACCCCTCTAGATTTTCTAGACACCATCATAACTATGAAGGAAGACAATGAGAGGCTTATAAGAGCTCATGCTGAATAAGAAGAATTAAATGCAGTTTTACTGCAAAGCCTATCTAAAATTCATAAAAAATTGTAGCAAGGCCCTACTAATGTAGAACTTCAACACTTGGAGAAGTTGAAAACCATTTCGGATTCCTAGAAGCATGGAATGACTCACAATGATGAGGGAAGGCTTTCTTCTAGAAAGAAACATCGATATGCCAAGAAGGGAAAACTGAGTGGAAGTTTTTTCACAGATTCATCTAGACAACAGACTACTTTGACATAAAAGTCTAGCCGTGGCACATAATCCAACACTCCTAAGAACATAAAGAGGAAGAGTTCTTTGATCTCTCTAACAAAACAATTTAAGAAGGATAAGGCCCCTACCTTTGATGGAGAGATAAATAAAGGAGAACATGCTGAGGAATGGCTATTTGGTTTGAATAAGTACTTTCTAGTGCATAATTATTTTGAGAATACTAGGGCAAGGATTGAAATATTCGATCTGAATGGAGGAGATTCCATCTAGTGGGAATATATAAAGGAAATTAAAGAATTGAAGGAAATCAAGCCATCTTGGAAACAATTTGAGAACCACTTACGTAAATATTTCCTATCTGAGAAGTATTATGATGAAAAATAAAGGAATTCCACGAGTTTAAGTTGGGACAACTTACCATGGATGCATACGCTAAAAGGTTTATGGAGTTTTTGAGGTATGTTCCCTACCGCAAGGATGAAAAGGAGAGAATCCAATGTTTTCTCAGTGGGTTAACATAGTCCTACCAAGATCAAATTGAATTTGACAAGACCAAGATGCTAGAGGACACTATTTGAAAGGCCAAATGTTGTTATGAACACACAAAACACAAGAAGGAGTCTTCAAAGGATTGGAGGAGAAAGGACAAGAGTGAATTCCAGAAGAGGATATTCAAGTCATTCCCCCATAAAAATTTAGGAAAATGTGCACTGTTGGGTCAACTAAGTAGGATTGTGCATCAACAAAATTTCCCATATCAAAGTTGAAATAAACCGGCAGAGCAGGAAAGAGAAGGAACAAAGCAACCCAAGAAAGGACCTTTGCAATGCTTGGGATGTGGAGATCCAAATATCTTGAGGGATTTCCCCCACAAGAAACACAAGAACAGAAAGGTATATAATGCATGGGAGGTAAATACAGTCAATGACATGGCTAGAAGTGTACAAAACTATAGAGAATCGACAAGCATAGTACCAAGCCTCTATGGGGGAACTATAAGTTATTATTACTGAATGACCAATATTTGTTTTAATTGACCCATGATATAATACTAGTTATGTTTCACCTCGAGTGGTTGAGGAATTCTCATTACAGAGGAAGAACCATGCTAAATCATGGCTAGTTCAGTTAGCCACTGGAACAAAGAGGAAAGTGGTTGGGTTAGTTGAAGCTTGTCCAATTGAGGTTGATGGACTATAGACCCAGGAAGTTTTGAATATCCTACCCCTAGATTCATATGATGTACTGTTGGGTATGTATTGGTTAGCTTCCCATAACAAAACATTAAATTGTTCATGTGCTGAAAATGTGGAGGAACTACCTACTCGGGAGGAGATTTATCCTCATGAATGATCATTGCGGTCTGAAGTACTTATTTGATCAACCAATATTGAATGATAGATAGGCCCAGTGGATGGCTTTGATAAGTGAGTTTTATTTCAAAATCAAACACATAAAAGAAAAATTGAATAAAGTAGCAGACACACTTAGCTGAAGTGTTCATAAAGTGCACTTAGAAACAACAAGTGTAGGAGAGTCTGACATCCAATAGAGGATTAAAACCCTCTTTCAAGAAGATGAGTTCTTCAACCAAGTGAAAGAAAAGTTACAAAAGGGACCTATAGAAAGGAGGTATGAAGGATATTAACTTGGGGTTGGTATCCTATTGTTGTATAACAATTGACTGTACGTACTCAAGTCAGTGGATTTGAAGAACTTGATTTTGGATGAATTCCATAGGAGACCATATGTAGGTCACCTTGGTTACCAGAAAATGGTGACAATAGTTAGACAATTGCACTATTGGTTGGGAATGAAGCAGGACATTGCCCAATATATTGAAAAGTTCTTAGAGTGCCAATAGGTCAAAGTTGACCATCAACATCGTGATGGACTATTGCAACCCTTACAGATTGTAGAGTGGAAATGGGAGGTGATTTCCATGGATTTTATCATAGGTCTACCTAAGAAAAAAAAACAACTTGATGCAATCATGGTTGTAGTGGATAAGTTGAACAAGGAAGCTCATTTTATTCCTATAAAATCTACTTTTAAGGCCACAAACATTGCCAATGTTTTTATGAAAAAAATTTCATATTTCATGGTTTTCCCAAAACCATAATCTCGAACAGGGATGATAAGTTCACTTCAAAATTTTAGAAAGGATTGTTTGCAGGCTCAGAAACACAACTAGCATTTAGCACTGCCTACCATACTCAAATAAATGGTCATACCCAAAGGGAGAAAAAAATGTTAGAAGACATGTTAAGAATGCATGTTATTCACCAACCCAAGCAGTGGGAAGAGTATCTACCATTGGTGTAATTTACATATAACAATGGTTACCAATAATAATTGAATATGAGCTTGTTTGAGGTTTTATATGGAAAAAAGTGTAGAGATCCGATTAGTTGGGACAGTCCAGTGAAATTTTTTTCCCTTCGACCAAAATTTCTGAAGGAGATGGAGTATGCTATGGTCAAGATAAGACAAAACCTGAAGGTTTCCAAGGATAGACAAAAGAGCTATGCTGATAGAAAAATGACCCATAGAGAATAAAAAGTGGGAGACCATGTATACCTCCAAGTGAAACCCAAAAGAAGTTCCCTAAGAATGGGGATGTGTGCTAAGTTAGCTCCCCGATACTGTGGACCATTTGAAATCCTAGAAAAAATAGGACTAGTAGCATACATACTTGCCTTACCACCTACTATTAGAGATCATGATGTATTCCATGTGTCTTTCTTAAAGAAATATGTCCACGATTTTAATCATGTTATTGATTGGACTGTAATATAGGTGGAACCAGAAGGAGAATTCTAACCTAAGCCTCAACTCATCCTGGAAAGGGAAGAAACAATGCTCTGGAACCGAGCCATTGTGCAGGTTAAGGTGCAATGGAAGAAATTTTGAGCCAATGAAGCTACATGGGAGCGGTAAGATTCCATGAGATCTACATAACCATTTTTGTTTACTATATAATTGTGTATACATGGTGTTTTAAACATCAAGGAAAATGTTTCTTTAAGGGGGAGGGGAATGTAACACCCTGTTTTCCTTGATATTGTAAATATGTTAAGAGTACATGATTTGTGTTTTGAAACATGTGAATATGTTTAATTTAATAAAAATAAAAAACCATTGATTGAGGAGGAATATCCTTGACAGTACTGGCCATGATACACCATAGGAAGTTGATGAAGTAGGGATTGATTGAATGGTTGATTGTAAAGGAAGATGAAGTGCACTTGTGAATAAAATAGGAAGCTTGTATAACAAGCTTACTTATGCTTGTTAAGAAAAACCTCATACCTTCATCATACTAGACCTGTGCAGATCCATGTGACCAATAAAAGGAGTCGCAGGGGTGGTTGGAACAGTTAGTGAATGTTGGCAGTTGACCCTTGAATAAGGCAAGGGCCAAATGAACTGACAACTGGAGCTTGTGGATCTACTTCTACATAAATGAGAACCATATATTGGAGGTGGCATCTGCAGAAAGCTACAATGTTCCCGAGGGGATAAGAAAGAATAAAATAATGTAGGAAAGGAAGAACAAAAAAAATAGCACGACACATGAGACACAAAGATTAAGATAATAGAGAAATTGGGAGAAAAAGAGGAACCAACGAGTGCAAAGAATGAGTGGGATACAGAACTCATATCATGAAGATATTCAGGGATACTGATTGAACAAAGAAAGGAGAAGAAGTGATTTCCTTGAAGAAAATAGGAATCTTGATTAATTTTTTGATAATCACCCTGAACAACGGAGACCTAGATCCCAAACCAGAGCAATAATGGGATACATCTTGGTGCTTACCAGACAGAAATCAACCCTGGTAAGGGGAGGTCACTGAGGGACTAATTTGTATAGAAGGGAATCCCTTGTGCAGAGGAAATCTAGTTGATAACCAACTGATAAACCTGTAGAGACCCTGAGATTAGTGGGAGGTAGGAAACTTCTATTGTGGCTAAGGGGGAAGGAGAGTAACCTTCCTAGATCATCATGATATTGGAACCTAACTGAGTCAATTTTCTCTAATGGTATCATGGCGTGGCTTGGGGGTGGCGTACTGTAGGAAGGCACTCTACAGTAAGGTATAAGGTTGGGAGGAAAGGAATCCTCCCTCAATCAGTCGTTGTTGGCAAATTTCCTTACTAGATAAGTGTTTAACCTATCTTTTAAAAAACTGAATATGAATGATATGTGCATGTAAATCTCTGATACTATGGGAAACGAAAATGCTTACAAATGATTTTATAGAAACTCTGAGAATTTGTTTATGTTATTATGACATTTAAGTTGTGTGTCAATTTTGAAACTAAATGAGTACATATCATTATATCCCCAAAGACCCTGAGCTATTAGAGGAAAGTTTGCAGGACGTGAACAAAAACATCACTTAGTCAGTGATGGGATGACTAGTAACTTGGGAAATCCTTTGTGAGGAAGGGAGGACCCTGAAACCCGAGAGAAGCTCCAATTTGTTGAACAAAGATTTTAATATATATAAGGCCTTATGAGTTCATGAGGTTCAGAGACCTAAGATGGACAAAGAATAATAATAGACCTTAGAATACCCGGATAGATCCTAGTAGAACTTAGAAAAATGACAAAGCCCCAATACATGGACTAACCAGTTGAAAATTCATGAAAAGAGTTGGAAGGGATTTAAACCATCGATTGGGTGGGATGAGTAAATATCGACCCTTCGTCGATGAGGGTTTATTGTCGGGAATAACCAAGAGCTAGAACTTGTACAAGTTTGGTGATGATGATGAAGATTGGAGATAGAACGATAGTCATCTATCTAGTTAAGATGATAAGGGGATATCTACACCATCGATGCTACACATGTCGCTGTCGGTGACTTAAAGTGGGAAGGGAAGGTTTCACTAGGGAAGTGTCAATGCTATAGTGGCATAAGGATTGATGAGAACCATTAATATGTTATTAAAATAAGCATATCCTCCACTATAAATATTTGGAAGAACAAACTTAGGCTATGAAAGAGGGTGTGAATGTCACGATTACATAGTCTGCCTATTTATTAGTCCACGTGTAAGGGTGGTAACATGTGTTGCGAGAAGATTGGTTAATGGTACTAATGTGGGTCCCATTGGGCGAGGAGTTTCTTTGAAAATTCATTTTAGTGGTGGATGCCATATCTACAGGCTAGTGGTTCTGGACCGTTGATTCCTGAGGCATATTCGTTGGAAGAAAAGGGAATATTGAGTTAAATGTCTCCTATAGAGTGTCGACGAAAAAATATGTTGAGACTGCTGACAACCATTGATCTCATCATGGATGCGATGAAGAGATTTGGACCGTTGATCCCTATAAGTTGTCACTGGGGTTTAGAAGTTAATCCTATAGAGTGTTGGTTAGGAGCACCAACATCAGATAAAAGGATATGAAATTTGGACCATCAACTAGTGTGGGGTGAAGGTTTAATCTTGAGAGTTCGATCACCATAGTTTCCCCTAATTCGTTTAATGAATGTAAAGGAAGGGATGAGCATTAACTTTCGGGTAATTTAAATTGATGACTCACCTAAAACCCTAGGATGAGGGGTATGAGGACCATTGGATATGGTAGAAGGGTTGATGAATGTCTTGTCATCGATACAGTTTGAATGTGCAGTGGCACTTTTTTGAAGTGAACTTCAACGACGAAAATAGGCTTATGTGGACAAAATCTCCACAATGGCGAGTTGGGAAAGATGCTACATCGGTGTCACGATGTTTCTATGCTTGAGGGAACGAGTGATGAAGGGCCATGTGGATGCTACGTAACAATGTGCTGGATGTCGACCTTATGAGTTTGAAAAACCATAGATTGCCATAAAATTTGATCCAAAACTTGGAAGGAAGCACAATTGTAGTAATTGGAAATCTCTTGATGAGCCAAAAATGATGGTTCCCTCGAGGAGAGGCATAGAGATAGAGGAAGGAAGACAAAATGTTAATTCCTCACTCCTTCAAATGCTACTTAGCGGGTTGGGTGTGTTATATTAAATCATGGCCCTATAACTTCAATATATCAAATGATATATTTTTTTCTTCATCTATATGGTGAGGGATGAGTTAAACTTCTAGTTGATGCAAATATTGATTAAGTTTTAATGCATTGATCACACCTTGGTATATATTTATGTATTGTTTTACTTCCATATTGAATAATGATGTGAAGGGTTTATGGTACTGGAACTCAATTACTCTTTTTTCAGTTTTTTTTGTAACTCCCTTTCTTGGTCTTCATTATCCCATGGTTTTCCATCTAATCTGATCTCCAAGTTTGATTCTCCAAATTCTTTGAATGATCTAATATTGATTTCTAGTTCCACCATTAGGAGGGCAATATTGCGAGATATTTTAGTGACTTGATCTTCTATCCATGAAAATATCTCTTATGATAGATCTCGAGGGTTGTTATGAACATACTCGTTGACCATGGCTAGGGTTTTGTGAGTTTCTTCATAAACCGATTCTTGGATCCCTACAAATTTCCAAACATACCCAAAGAAAACTTTATTTGATACCAATATGATCTATAAATTCTCATGGATATTCCACTAGAACAGTTTGTCACAACAAATTTAATAAAATACTAAAATATTTACAATGAAGGTTAATTTCCTTTAGAACTCATATTCTTTAATTAGTAGTTTTCTTCTTAACATGTATGAAATAGATCAAATGCAAAAAATAGAGAAAATAAGTGAATATTCACACACCATCCACAAATAAACATAACATATAACCTGAGAAACCCAACATGAAAGAAAACCCAACTAGAAGGTGAGGCCACTCTACTCTCTTTCCTTCAAATACAAGTACAAAGAAATAAGCACTCTTTGTGGAGTTTGCTTTGACATCGTGCCCTGTCTGGATTCTATAGAATATATCGTCCTATGTTAATCTCTCAAAATACCACTATGATTTTATTTGCTCAAGTATTGAACAAACACAATCCAAAAGAACGAAACCCCTTCTCCCCTTATCATCTAGTTGTTTAACATAACCTAATATATATCTAGGGGTAGGGTTTTGAATTCCTCAACCCTCAATTAGTGGTAAGGTTTGGACCTTATAAAATATTATTGAAAGTCCCCACATGGCTCTCCCAACACATTTTCAGTAATGGAGGTTGACATGGAATCCACCAGTACAATGGTGGTCAACATGGTAGGTCAACTTGTAGGAGGCATAACTTTCACAGGAAAACTCCGATTGAGACGATTATTGCACTGTTGGAAAGGTATCAGTGTGTAGAATATATAATCTTGATCCAAATTAGGTTTGGACTCAACAAAAAATCTATTTGATGCCTCAAAATGGCTCCAAAATATTTTAGATAGATTTTGATGTTTCATGAATTGCTAAAGTGTAGATTTCAAAACAAAATATTACAAAATACAATCTCATTTTAATCTTAAATAATATAATTTTATATAAAAAATGAAAGAGATTTGTAACTTAAATAGGAATAAAAATTGAAATGACGGAGAAATAATGAAAAAATTAATATGTGATGATTAATACTATTTAAAAAATATAATATCATTATAATTTAAATTTAAAAAAATTAATATATAAGACTAAGTACTAATTAATAACTTAAAAATTGAGCTCTACATTATTATAATGGATCATGAATATGAAATCTACGTGAACTATGTGGTGATGAATATGAACTTTTTAATGAATACATATTGAATCTGAACTCTACGTGAACTATGTGGTGATGAGTATGAACTCCGTGTGAACTATGAGGTGATGAATATCAACTCTATGTGAATATTAGGGATTTTTGTGGTAAATAATATATAAATTTATGGTGCTTAAAGAGGTTGGATTTAATGGTGGAAAGTGGGAAGTTTTTAAAGTTGGGAAAGGTTCAATTCCTATAAGGTCCTAATCTCAAGCCATGAGGAATTTTGAGGTAATGGTTAAACATTTAATTACACCTCAAAATATTTTATTAAATGATATTATGACCCATGTACACAATTTTTTAGCCCACAAGGATGTCAGTGATGAAATGTACTATTAAAGAACTATATATTAGGATTTTTTCGATGTTCGATTGACTAATTCGATGACTATGTGGTGATTCTAAATAGTGATTTTGAATGGTGATTATGTTTTTATTCATCCTCATCTTGATCAATGATTCTAAACGTTAAAACTATTGAATGCTATTCTACGGTGAACCTTAACATGACCTATGAATGATGATTATTGCAGTGAATAATATGGAACTAGCGAATGTTAAACATATGGACATTGTTTTATTTCGCACATTGGGTTGAACTTATGTAGTGAGTACTAAAGAATCGAAAGCCTACAGTGAAGAAATTATGGAAATATTATAGCATAAATGGGCCATTGTATATGGGGTGATTTTGTTGCAGTGAATACATAATGACATGTGGTGTCTAGGGTGAATTGCACGGGTTGACTATTGAAAAGTTATTAAAGTAACCTTATAAATCTTGTATGAATATATAGAATTATTAAACAAATGTAGAGAGGAGAGAGAAGCCCAAATTCAAAGTGAGTTATAAAATGTTTGATAATAAATTTAAATCTTTAGAAGATAATAATGATAGACATATATATAATAAACTATTAGGGTTTTAGATTTAACCACACAAAAATGGAGGCTAGATTATAAGAAATAGAAAAGCAAAACCAAGCACAAATGCAATCAAGGAAATAATAAGAGTTCAAAGAAAATAGTAATATTAGGGACCAAATTAAAGAGCTAGAAGAAAAACTAATTAACAATTTGCTACTAAATAGCTTGGAAATAAAGTTGGATATGAATCCTATCAAGGAGGAAATGAGTAAGCTCATAGAGTTATACCATGAGAAAAATGAAAGAGAATTGAACCTCATAATTTTTGGCATAAAATAATAGAAATATGAGGAAACACTAGTAGTAGTCAAAGAGGAACTAAAAAATAAATTGCAAATTGAAACAATTGGCCTCTTAGAAGCAAAAGGGTTGGGAAAAAAACTTGAACATAAAGATTAGTTGATTGAGCTTGTGGTAAGTTCTAATACACATAAATATGACATACTCAATAAAACTCCGAGCTTAAAAGGGTTAGGAATATTTATAAATTAGGACCTCATTCCAGAAGATCAAACTAAAGTAAGGAAGGAGGTTCAAAAGGTAAAAGACGTCAAGAAAGATGGAAATTGGGAAATAATTAGGGACCAAAAAGATATTATTAGGGATATATCCCTACAAAATAATGTTAAATAACAATTTGGGACACTTTGGGGATTTCCCTATAATTGTTGGGGATTTCCCTATAATAAAGACCCTATATTCAATTGGATTCGAAGTGAAATTGACATTATATTTCTGGTTGAAACTTGGGACCATGAGGAATATCAATTCCCTATCATAGACAAATTTATATTGTGGTCAACATGGAACAAGAGATCTTCCCATAGGGGGATTGGAGGCATACCTTATTACATAAGGACTAGCATTTCTTTTCTCTTCACTTTGGGTTCATAAGAAATACCTTCTTAATCAATTTATTTGAATGGACATTTCAGATATTAAT
>ML794942.1:108498-133922 GCA_009831015.1 Picea engelmannii
GCTATCAAGGATGAAGTGTAGCAGGGTGCCTTTTACCCACATTTGTGAATGGAAGAGGAACTCTCCTTCTTTTGGCTCATCTAGTTCACTAGGCTGGAGCTTAGTGGTAACAACGATGGCACTAGGTTTTGCATCAATGATCCATCTTCCCCATTCTGGTTTTGGCTCAGATTCATAATCCACATCTGATTCAGAGGCTTTCACTTCGGCCACCAACAACTGCTTTGAGTCGTTGTCAACATTGTTATGCCAAGGGCTCTTATGGAAGTCGCACCACTTCCCGGTATCTTTCTTTATCTTTTCGGTGTCCTTCTTTGCTTGTGGCTTGGACTAGTTGTCCTGATACTGTCCATATTTGATCTGTCCTTTGTTATGTGGGTTGGGGCTACCCTTTCCTGACTTTTTTTGTGAGGGTATCCCAGGCCCAAATTGCCACGTCTTTTGTTTGAGCTTTTGCTCGATTTTGACAGCATATCGGTAGGCCACGCCCAAGGATGAGATGTCGAGAAATTCCATTTATGTCTAGATGTATCTATGCAGAGCAGTGCGATACTTGAGCACTATATGTCACTCCAAATCTTTGATATCCAGCTTGGTGCGCAAGGTATGGAATATATTTGTGAAATCGGGCATAGCTTGGTCTCTTTCTTGCCGCAATGTGGTCCATTTGGTATACAGGTCGTCACAACTTCCGACAGGGTAGTATTGTTCCTTAATAACATCCCTGAAGGATTCCTAGGTGGTCGTGACTTAAAATAATGAGGTTTCCCCTGTTTACTTTTTCTCACAGAAAGTTTCCCACCAATATTTGACATGGGGAACGGCTTTGAGGAGAGCAGAAGTAATATTTTCTCTATTCGAAAAGTTATGGACATAGAAATACCCTTCTAGTAGATTCAACCACTTCTCTACAGCATTTGCATCTATCTGACCTTCAAATATAGGAATATCGATGTTTATTTGTACCTTGAAGGGGGTGGTGCTTCTGTTTGAAGAAGATGTGTCGCATGTTGGTAGTTGCTGAAGGATTTGCACGAAACTATACATCATCTCATTCCTCTGTTGCATGAGGGATTCCTCAATCAACAGTTTGAAAGGATATCCTGTCCCGTCATCTTTCTTTTCTCCTACCATGAAAGGTCGCTTGGGTGTGTGAGAGCTTCTATCCTCAAGAGAAACAAGCTCGAGACCCAACTCTTTGTACTCCGACCTTGTTGGGGACATGCATTAAGACGACAAGGAGCATACCGCTCTGATACCACTGATTCGGATTTTATGAGAAGAATGAAATGAATACAGATTATTAACAGGTTCTTAAAACAAAATAATAGAGATATAGTAAAATTGGTTTTCTATTCAATAAAGAAATTAGCTGAAACTATAAAATGCAGCAGAAACAAGCTTGCTGGAATGGTGGCGGCTTATCTTTGAGAAGATATGTGATGGCTATGCACATTCACAAGAAGAAGATTACAATGAGGCTTTGAAGGCCATTTTACAATAAACAAGAATGCTAAAAACCCTAGACATCCAAAAACCTAACCCTAGGAGATAAAGCGCCAAAAGTCATGTGGGCCCCGTTTGGGTAAGATAGTACATCAATTTCCCTAGGTCGTAACTTTTGCATATGATGTTCGTTTTAGGCGTGTGATAGCCCATTAGAAAGGTATCATAGAAGATATTCATTTTGGGGGCTCAATCATGCCTTTGGCTATCACTAAGGAGTTTGATCCTGAAAAACCTTCATTTAGGCCCTTAAAATGGCCCTGGAAGTTAAAACTACTAAAAATAGTAAATTGCCAAAATTGTCAGAAAACTATTTTGAGCCAGTTGGAAAAGGTGGGTGGCCACTAATATCCATATGGATCATGCTAAATTAGCACGCTTCCCCATTCTCAGGGAAATACTTTTGGGTTTCACTCGCAGATACACATGAACCCCCACTTTGAAATCTTTGTGAGTTCTCTAATTGTCTGCATAGCTCTTTTGTCTATCTTGAGCTAGTTTCCCATTCTTCCTTATATTAACCATGGCCCATTCCATCTCTTTCAAAAATTCTGGTCCAAGTGTGATATTTTCAACTGGATTGTTCTAGTTTATTGGAACTATAATCCTTTTGGGTTTCACTCAAAGATACACATGATCCCCCACTTTGAAATCTTTGTGAGTTATCTTATTGTCTACATAGATCTTTTGTCTATCCCGAGCTAGTTTCCTATTCTCCTTATATTAACCATGGTCGATTCCATCTCTTTCAAAAATTATGGTCCAAGTGTGATAGTATCCACTGGATTGTTCTAGTTTATTGGAACTATACACTTCCTACCATACATAATATAAAAAATGATCATTTTCAATGATTCCCGATAACCATTGTTGTAGGAAAACTCTACTAGGGGTAGATACTCTTCCCACTGCTTAGGCTCATGCATAACATGTATCCTTAATATGTCCTCTAATATTATTTTCACTCTTTCAATATGGCCATTTTTTTGAGGATGATAGGTCGCGATAAACACAAATTGTGTTCCTATTCCCGCAAACAATGTTTTCCAAAAATTTGAAGTGAACTTGGCATCTCTGTTTGAAATTATAGTTTTGGGAAAACCATGCAATATGAAAATTTATTTTATAAAAATGTTGGCAATATCTATTGCTTTGAAAGTAGATTTAATGGGGATGAAGTGAGCTACCTTTCTCATCTTATCCACTACAACCATAAGTTGCTTTATTTTCCTTGGTAGAACTGTATTAAAATCCATGGTAATTGTTTCCCATTTCCACTATGGAATTTGCAAAGGATGCAATAATCCAACAGGATGTCTATGCTCAACCTTTAACTGCTGACACCCCATACATTTTGCAACGTACTAAGCAATGTCCTACTTCATTCAAGGCCAATAATACAACTTCCTTACTGTCGTCACCATTTTTTGGTAACCAAGGTGACCTACATATGATCTCATATGGAACTCTTCCATAACCAAATGTCTCAATTCTATTGAATTTGAAACATATATCCTGTTGTTATACAACAACAACCCATCAACCCCAAGCTACTTTTCTTCATACTTTTTTTCCATGGGTTCTTATTGTAACCCTTTTATGACTTGATTAAAGAACTTTTCTTGTTGTAAGAGTGTTTTAGTCCTCTTCTTGATATTAGACTCCCCTCCACTTTTTGCTACTAAGTGTATTTTCTAGATGCTTCAGCTGAGTGCATCTTCCACTCTATTATATTTTCCTTTTATGTGTTTGATTTCAAAATCAAATTCACTAATCAACACCATACACATGGCCTATCTATCATTCAACCTTGGTTGGTCGAATAGATACTTTAGACTACAGTGGTTTGTCATTAGAACAATTCACCACCCGAGAAAGTAATGCCTCCACATCTTCAATGCATGCACAATTGCTGCTAGCTCTAGATCATGGGTAACATACCTTTTCTCATGATCATTTAGATTTTGTGATTCATATAAAATCACTTTCCCTTCTTGCATAAGAACTCCACCGAGTCCTTTGCAATCATCGGTACAAACCAATAAATCATTTTCTCGGTATGAAATATTTAGAACATGGCCTTTAGTCAAAAGATGTTTCAGTTGCTAAAATCTATATTCACATTCTGATGAACATACACATTTATTCCCCTTCCTTTGCAATGAGGTAATAGGATTACTGATCTTGGAAAATCCCTTTATGAACCTCCTGTAATATCTAGCTAATCCCATTAAGGATATTACTTATGTCACATTTCTAAGGGTATTGCAATCCATGATTGCATTAATCTTTTTGGGGTCCACTAGAATTCCTTCTACTGATATCATGTGGCCTAAATACTAGATTTCCTTTTGAAATAAATCACACTTGCTAAAATTAGCATACAACTAGTGTTTCCTTAGAACCTGTAACACCATCATGAGATGCTCTTCATGTTATTCTATGTTCTTGGAATATACCAAAATGTCATCTACAAATACTAATTCCAAATACTTATTAATCACATTATTCATTAAACATATGAATGTGGCTAGTGCATTGGTAAGCCCAAATGACACCACTATGAATTCATAGTGTCAATAACTCGTTCTAAATCTTGTCTTGTGGATGTCCTCATCCTTCATTTTTACTTGGTGATATATCGACCTTAAATCGATGTTTTAAAATACTACAACTCCTCTGAGCTAATAAAAGAGATCATCAATACTAGGAAAATGATACTTTTTCTTGATGGTCATCTTGTTCAACTGCCTATAGTCAATGCATAATCTCAAGGTACCATCCTTCTTCTTTACAAACAGGGTTGGTGATCCCCGTGGGGATAAATGTGGCCTAATGTAACCTTTATCCAACATCTCTTTCAACTGCATCTTCAACTCCACCAAATCTTATGTGATCATCTTGCAAGGCACTTTGTACGCGAGCATCGCTCCATGCACAAGATCTATTGAGAAATCAAGATCTCTTTTTGGAGGTAGTCCAGGAACCTCCTCTGGAAAAACATAATTGAACTCGCATGATAGAGGGTGATATTCATCCTTCATCTCCTTGATTTCTAATTAGTTAGGTACTTGTATAGAATACAAGCAACACCATTTTATGTTGAACTTCTTGAGCTGCAACGCATATATTTTCCTTAATGAAATCGACTTCCAAATGCCTTGAAAACTCTTGCACTTCCTTCACTATATTCACATTATAAAATATTTTCATAACAATTTAATTTTTCCTTAAGGGAAGCTAGCCATTCCATACCCAACAACACATCGTATGAGCTTAGGGGTAGGATACTCAAGGTTCCCTGAGTCTACATTCCACTTATTTCAAATGGACAAGCTTCAATCATTTCAACCACTTTCCTTCTTTTTTTCCAGTGGCTAATTGAACCAACCATGTTCTCACATGTTTCTTTATCTGTAATGAACATGCTTCAACAACTCGAGGTGAAATATAACTAAGGTTAGAACTTGGGTCAATTAAAATAGAGACATGTTTCTTGGAAACAATACCTTCCAATTCCACCACAGAGGCTTGGTGGTATTCTTTCCAATTTGCCACAACTAGATATATCCTTGACACACTTCTAGATACATCGTTGACTGTAGCTACTTCTTGCATATGGTATATATTCTTTCCATCATGGTTTCTATGAGGAAAATCCCTCAACATGTGTGGCTCTCCACATACCCAACATTGAAAAGGTCCTTTCTTAGGCTCTTTTTCTCTTTCTCTTTCTTTCTCTGCTTCTTATTCCCACTTTGAGATGAAAAATTCTATTGATGCACACTCCTACTTGGATGATACAACTGTGAACCTTTCCTAGTATTCTTGTATGGGAATGACTTGAATCGCTTCCTCTGGAATCCACTCTTGTCCTTCCTCTTCTAGTCATTTAAAGGCTCTTTCTTATGCTTGGACTGATCATATGATTAGTTGGCATTCCAAATAGTGTCCTCCAAAGTCTTCGGTTTATCGAAGTCAATCCTATATTGGTAAGAATGTGGAAGTCCATTGAGAAAAAATTGCATTCTCACCCTCTCATATTTTAGGTAAGGGACATACATCAAGAAATCCATAAAAATTTTGGTGTATGCATCGATGGTAAGTTATCCCAACTTATGCTCATTGAATTGGTTGATTTTTTCATCAAAATACTTCTCTGATAGGTATGATTTTCAGAAGTATTTCTCAAACTTCTTACATGTCATCTTTGTTTCTTTTAGTCCCTTGATTCCTTGAGGTATTTCCACCAAATGGAAGCTCCTCCATTCAGGTTAAAAATGGAAATCCTTTCCTTAGTATTATTGGAGTAATTATGTACCCAAAAGTACTTCTTTAGACCAAACAACCATGCCTTGAATTATTCTCCCTTTTTAATCTATGCATCGAATGCAGGTGGATTAGACTTCTTGAATTATTTAGTTAGAGAGCTATGAGAATTCTTCCTCTTATTTCTCTTTGGAATGCTTTACTCTGTGCCACTACTGGACAACTCTATCGAAGTAGTCTTCTTGTTAGATGAATTTGTGGAAACACTTCCACCCGATATTCTGTTCTTGGCATCCCTATGCCTCTTTTTGGAATAACTCTTCCCCACATCATTGTGATCCAATCCATGCTTATAAGCATATGACGGGGTTTTAAACCTCTCTTACTATTGAAACTTTGCATTACTTGGGCCTTGTTGCAAATGATTTTGAATCTCTGACAAGCTTTGTAGTAATACTGCATTTGACTCTCCCTGTTTGGCACGAGGTATCATAATCCTCTCATTGTCTTCCTTCATACTTATAACAGTGGCCATTAAATCTAGAGGGGTTTCTTTGTCCCTGAGCCCATCAAATTATTCATCTCTTAGATATAAGGTGTAATCCATACTAATTTGTGCCATTCACTTCTATTTCCTTTCAGTACGTCCTACATGTTGAAACAATAAACATTATTAGTAATTATCTTACCAATTAAATAGTGCATGTTAAACATCATCAAAACTTCCTTAAACGATTTTCAAGCAGTCTTGGTGACCCCTTTATCCTCTCTTAGGTTGGTGTGATGTTAAGGTTTTTCTTTTTATACTCTACTCAGATATGATCCTAAGGGCCACATATAGATTCTACTCGTCGAGAGATTTCAAATGACTATAAATATTCTCAGTTTCAATCTATGGATTTAAAGCTACATCCTCCCAAAGTTTTAGGCTCCTACTGTCAAAATCCATCTCACTGAAACATGGAATCCACGTGGCTTCCTACCACTTGTACCATCTGACGTGGAACTAGCATGGCACCGAGTTGGCACCCGCCCTTCTCAAAACCTTTTGTATTCATCATCTGGATTTTCTTCTCAGAATTTCAAAGTAAACCCAACCCACATTTTCGACGATAATTCCCCATAGGTCACTCCCAGATCTGACAAATTTCCTTCATTAGAATTCAACGATTCCAATCACATCATAACTCCTAACCTATGGGACCATTATATTTCACTAGCCAAACTTGTCTGTAGTGAACCAGTGGTTCCCACACAAATTTTTGGTTGAGATATTATCTCTCCCACCTACCAACCAACGACTATTGTTTGATCTCCAAATATTGTCTTTGTCGATACATGCTCCTATCCATGCTGCTTGACCCATGCCAGGAATCTGATGATGAATGAATGATATTTTTCGGTATTTATATGCGAAGGTCTAGATTACAATAAAATACCGAAGGGTTTCTAGTTCATTCAGGACCACTTGTGTCCATTGAACACTCCCTTGGAGACACATGTCACTACCAAGAACACAATGGTAGATCTATTGGTCAACCACGTTACCATGAAAACCTTACTCCTTTCTTTCTTACATAGAGCCTACAAACAACATCATCTCTCATCCACATACCAACCAACGACTCTCAATTCTTCCTTGAGTCCTCATTTTTTTTGGCACTCTCCTAGGGATCTTCACTCCAGCTTCGTTGATCTCTAATATCCCGATGATGTTGTGACTAGCACTAATAGCATAGATCTTGCAAGGTGACTCCCACATATCAACAATGGTCATCACACCTTGTGTTTTTGTCATCATCAAAATTCCCATAAGTGTAGACATTTGATTGTTCATGAAGACGATGCCATCCTAACAAAGGAATGAGATCCACTCACCCTACCAAATTGATGACTATAAATCCCTCACTTAACTCTGGTTTCTTCCATTGGATAATGCTCTGACTTGGGGACTTAGCCAATTTTTAGGGTTCTGCAAGGTTCGGTCTAGGTCTTCAAAGGTCAGAAAACACTCTAAGGCCATCATTGGCCTCTCAACTTCATAAAAAGGAACATCTTGCGTATCTTGCAAGCTTTTTGTTGATGTTTTAGCCAACATCGAGCATACATTCTCCTCAAATTGGCCATGTGACTTGGCTAAGGAGAATGGCCCAGGTATAATCGTTATTGTTGATCATGTAACTTGACAAGGACCAACAAAGAATCGAGGTACATATGCATTGGGAAAACATTCTCCTCAGATGGATATGTGATTTGGCTAAGGAGAATGGCCCATGGAGTTTATGTTCTCCATGTATTAGCATCAGGAAGACATTCTCCTTAGATGCCCATATGACTTGGATAAGGAGAATGGCCCAAGTGTAGTCTCTATCCTTGATCACATGACTTGAAGAGGACTGGCAGAGACTCGAGGTGTTATGTGGGAAATGGACACATCAACTAGGTGCATGCCAAAGAAGATTACATCAACCAGGCTCAAGGACAACCTTTCTAGAAAACATGAAGAGTCAAGAAGACAAGACGATGCCCATTTGACCATTAAAGAATCCATAGGAAGAAATTGAATACCCAATAATAGAAGTCAGCCTCCACAAGTAAAAAAAAACAAAACAATAAAGTAAAATTGAATACTCGGGAAGAGAAGTCAGCCCCATGCGAAAAATATAGGTGACTTGAAAAATATAAATAAAGGTTCATTTCATTTCATTTGACACACTCACTCACTCATCTCTCACTTAAGAAAGAAGGCACAAGTTTAAAGGATGTCTTATTTGCGGAAAAATTCGTTGCAACTTGAAGTTCTTAGTATTCTTCCTTGTGCATTACCTCTTGGGAGTTGCACTAGGCTTGGGAGGTGACTCTTTGATATCTCTTAGGCTATTTTGATGGTTAAACTTGTAAACTATTGAATTGATTCTTGTATAAGAAAGGTTGTTGGGTTTTCTCCAAAGGTTGAGTTTCCCAAGATAAATTATTTTTTTCTTGTGTCTATTATGGATGGTTAATATTTCTAGATCTTATTATTTCCGCTGCATTGTAATAGTTAATATTTTCAGTGTATAGTTATTCTATGATGTCTGTGGCATGAAAGGAAATTTTACATTGAAATTATAAAACAATAACTATCAGATCTGAGAATTAGAAAATTCAACATGGTATCAGAGCTTTGTTGAAATATTCCCACTGCACGGTCATTGCACAATCACAGAACTAGATCTTATCTAAAAATCTTCGGGCACTTTTCTTGAAGTGTTTGGGCTAATTCTTGCATAAACTAACTCTCTCCTAACCCGATGTACCTACTCGTTCTACCATATTTCCAAAACATTAAGGTTGAATTTTGGTCAAAGTCAAAGGTTGAGTTTTGGTCAAAGTCAATACATCTAGTCAAAATTAAAAGTCAAAGATGGTGTCCAATTTAAGAATAGAAGACACTTGTTCTTGTTCTTGTTATTTTCAGAGAAAATTATTATGAATACAAAGAAATAATGTTCCCTTGTCTCTGCTCTTACAGACACTATTATAGATAATAGTGATACATGGTTGGTTGACAATGGTGCTTCTAGGCACATGGCAGGTTACCAAAATTCTCTCAAAATTTTGCGAGAGAAAAATCATCATTACAAGTGGAACTTGGAGATAATGCCAAGTATGCAGTAAACAAAGTCGAAACCATTTTATTCCAACTAGAATCTATAAATTCTCTACATATGAATGATGTTTTGTTTGTACCAGGACTAAGAAATAATCTACTCTCTATCACAACATCGGAGGATAAAGGCTATAGAGTTTCATTTGTGGATGGACAAGTTCTTTTATGGCCTAAGGATTCTAACATTGACGGAACATAAGTGATTGGTGTTTGAGAGGGAGGATTATACAAACTATCAAGACATCCAACCCAGGCATTGATACATTATAATACCAACTTATGTGAGCTATGGCATCAAATATTTTCTCACCTACACTACAAGTCATTACCAACATTAAGGAAGATGGTTACAAGTATTCCAGATCTCCAAGAAGAACATGAAGGACTTTGCAGAGGATGTACTCTTGGTAAGAATATCAAGGGACCTTATCCGAGTAATGATAGTAGATCTCAAGGAATCTTGGATCTAGTGCATTCAAATGTATGTGGACCTATGACAATATCATCTTTGGGAGGCTTCTTGTACTATGTGACATTCAGTGATGATTCCTCGTGGAAGACATGGATCTACTTCATAAGGACTAAGGATGAAGTATTTAGCAGGTTCCAAGAGTTCAAGGATCAGGTAGAGAACTTGACGGGGAAGACGATCAAGGTTTTGAGAATAGATAATGGAGGAGAATATACTTCCAAAGACTTCAACGATTTTTGGAAGAAAGAAGGGATCAAGAGAGAGTTGACCATTCCTTACAACTCCCAACAAAATTGTGTTGTAGAAAGGAAGAACATGTCTATCATAGAGGCAGTCAAGGAAATGATTCATGATCAAAATATACCCATGTTCTTATGGGAAGAAGCATGCAATACAACAGTCTATATTCAAAACACAATTCCCCATTGGATATTGGAAGATAAGACTCCCGAGGAGGCATTCAGATGAGTGAAGCCAGAGGTCAGCCATATGAAAATCTTTAGCGAGAACCATTCAGAAAGGAGGACACCTTTGTTGGATATAGTGAAACTTCAAAATCCTACATAATCTATATTCTAGGACAATGTTAGATCAAAATCAGCTGTGATGTTACCTTTAATGAAGAGATAGCTTTTAGGAAACCCAAAGAATCTCACATAGATATTGTTAGTGAGGAGTAAGAGGCTCCGAAGGATGATGGTATACATCCAACTAGTCGAGTTGATCATCCTTCGTACCATCAAGAAAAGGCAACTAGCTAGAAACATTGCAGTGACTAGGAAGAGGCCAACATTGCTTCGTGATACTTTGTAGGATGAAGAAGGACATGCAACTCCCCATAATACTTTTAGGGAGAGAAAAAGACTTAAAAAGAGAAAAAGACCTAAAAGGTTCTCAAGTTATCTTGCATTGATGAGCAAAACCATTGATTCAGAACCTTCTAGTTACGAGGAAGCAACTGACCAGCAGGTAATGCATTGATGAGCCACATCATTGATTCAGAACCTTCCAATTATGAGGAAGCAACTGACCAGCAGTTCAGGAAATTCGGTCTAAGTCAGGAAAGAAATGCACACGCAAGTGTGCTAAGTAGCCATTCACATTAAATCGTTTAACAAGCATTTACATAAATCATTTTTATCTAAAGAACGCTGGATAAATCCAAAATTCAATAATATATCCAAAACTGGAATGAAAGCATGGAACAGGCGACGAAAACTCACACAGATGAATACAACCAAGAAATATACAGAACTGAATGAACACGCATATATTAGCAACACCACTTAGTTAATAACTATCATTAGAGCTCAGCAAAGATTCGAATGATCCAAACTGTAAAAGCAACAATCGTCGTGAGAGATCGGCGAAGATCTGGTATGTTTTGGGGTCAACAGCGATTTGGCGGAAAGATGATACCGCTGCTCCTGCTGCCAACAAGGAGAAAACCCATACATTCGCCCAATGCCACGACCTTTGTAATTGACTCAGATCTTTTCCTTTCACCTTAATATACATATGGTTTGCCAATACAAATGTCAATGGAATCAAGCACACTGCACCTGTGAAATTCACAAAAGCCGCCAAAAACGGAAGCAGTGCTGCCAATAATGTGGAAAGTCCTACGTAAGTTCCTCTAGTCACCAGCCTCACTGCCCAATTACGTACTGAATATACACTTTCGTTTTTACTTCTGAACTTTGTATCCAGGCATTCATACGCTGGGCTTGCAAATATCTACAACCACGGTAATATTATTTAAGTCGATTAAAATACAATGAGATTAATACAAAGTTACCACGGTTAGGGTTAGCTGAGTACATGTAATGTTATCACAGTCTGCAGAAAAGCAGCAGCATTCGCCAGAGTTTTAATCCACTTGGGGCCATGCTCATTGTTAAGAAGATATGACGAGGTTGATGAACCGTATGCCCAGTATCCCACAAAGGTAAGAGTAAAGTAGGGCACAATCCCCGCGGTGAATTGTAGGAAGATGGCTTTCTGAATGTTCTTTATGTAGGGACGTCTCACTGTATTAACAATGTTGTCAGTTAATTGGTTCAGAAATGGAAACAATGAACATTTATTTGTTGGTTGAAAACTTGCTAACTTGATATTTCTCCCTACTAATTTATTATATTTGGTTCAAATAAAACATACAAATAGCCTCGGATGAGTTACAATTATGAACCATATACAATTCATAATAAAAAAAAAATCTCTCCACATTCACAACTACCCAATAGTTTATGGTGAGATATTGATCGTTCTTTACGCAGATTGTGAGTTCTTTCTAGGATTGGTGGTTGTGGATTCCTTGCTAGTATATAAACAAACTTTTTTTTTTTGCAAATTTTCTATTTTTTTTGGGGTATTTTGGTTGGAATTCTGTCATGTAAATATAGACAAAATGGCTATTTTCTGTTGTTTAAATTGCATTTTTGAATGCATAAATGTATTCAGTTTGTTGAAAAACTGAAAAACCCGTGAGATACTTGGATTATATAAACTTAGCTACTCAAATCTACAGATCCAACCATTCCTCACCGAATTTCTGACAAACTCAAACTAAAAATATCACCTAAAAATATCCAAAAGATAAAATGCTTAGATTACTGTTTTTTTTTTTTTTATCAATAGTAACTTATGTAGTCCAATATCAACAAATTCTTAAGAAAAACCTATAAAAAAATTGTGTGGTATATCTTTTCCTTTATATGTGAGATTTGGTTTTTATTATATATTGATAAAATGGAGTCAAGGAACAGTGAGCTCCTAACTCCATAATTATCACGTGTAAACTTGTTTATGTAGCAATTGTTGTAATATAAAAGGTTTTGAAAAATATTAGTTGAGGCTCAAGTACTATTTATGGAAGTTGGATTTTTTTGTTTCAAACAGTTTTTTGCTTCACAAGTTTACTTCTTTATTTGATAAAGTTGATAAATTTTGAGCTCTATTGTTGTAATAAGTGTCATCACTTGTACCTAATGAGCATGTATTCATTGATGACTATATTTTAAATTCAATTCATGTTATTAGTGGTACAACTTAAAGGGTGTGCAAAAACCAAATAAGACTAAAAGTGCACTTTCCTATTTCTCTCTAAGATAAAAAGGTCATTTTCAGGTATTTTTTTGTACATTTTGTAAGTTTTAAACCTGCGAAGTAAAGTAATGCATATAGATTCTTAAGAAAAATAGAAATTAATCAATGACTCATTCACATAGTACACAGAGATTTATACCTATACCTGAAACCCTCAATCGGGGAAAACCTTTCTTATATTAATTATATCGAATTTCACCATTCACCATACAATATATACAATATTTTTAGGTATTCCGTAGATACCAAAACCCCAATCCCTTAATCCGGGATTAATTTAGAAAACCTCTAAAAATAAAAAAAATCTGATAAAAATAGCAAAAACCGCCAAAACAAAAAATTTGGGGCGCTGCCCAGAACGCTGTGCATAACCACGGGGGGCATACTTGCCCCCCCCAGGAAGCGTTCGATGCACATGACACATAGAGAACTACTAGAGGGATTTCCAAACGCATTTGTTGAACCTGATGTGCCCTCACACACACATGCAAAGAATATAACATATACCCAACACATTTTACTCTGCTAGGGACACATTGCCACAAGAGTTTAAAATTCTCTCTTCTTGAATTTTTTTTTGAGTGTATTACCATGGAACAAATTAAGCTTATGCTGTGATTCTCTTTATAGCTCTAAGAATCAATCTTTTGTGGCTCAAAACTCAAAAAGTAAGCACAAAACTAGGTATAAAATAAATAAATATTGAGTTGATGCAGACACTCCTGAGCCCTCGGGTCGAAGTCTGCTCACAGGATCGTTCTTTATCTTCTTTGATCCGGATCGACTCTTTTGATTCATTCTTGGAATCTCTTTTCTATCAATCCACAAGTCCTTTTCAGAAGCTCCCATGTACGAACAGGACTAGGTGCAAGCTCCACCTTCTCCGTGCGACCACAACACTATGACCAAGGCCTAATCCCAAAGGCACTTGTCACAACTCGCAATCTCGCGAGTTCGCAGGTCGAAACTCCTGACTCTTCCTTCCCAATCTCGCGATACTCGAGATCACGAAATGGGTATAGCTCCATTCTGTCGGCGCCCTCTACGCGTGACCACCGGCTAGGCTAAGCACTAGCTCTCGTCACAACTTCATGACTTCGCAAGTCAAAGGGTTGAGCTTCCGTACTCTTCCTGTGCGAACCTCCAAGACTTGAAAGTCAGTGAGGGTTGACCTTCCCTTCGCACTTCTCGCAACTCGCCACTTCACGAGTTGTAGCATTGAGCTCTCGTGCTCTTATCCCGCGAATCCCTGAGACGCGAGAAGTCAACAGAGTGTTGACTCCTTTCCTCCTGGCGACGCGTGTCCGTCTGTCTATCACCCGGGCCCACCTTGTGGTTCTGACATGTGTCTCTCATGCCCAGCTTCGGCACTTCGCAACTTCGCTTCCCAAAACGCTGTCTTCTTTGTATCCCGACACTCGAAGTGCCGAGATCCCGAACTCCTCGATACTCCTTATCGCAACTCGCGACTTCGGGGATTTCGAGACAAAAGTCTMGACTCTCCAACTACCGAAACCTGAAATGCCGATCCACCGAAATGGTTGACGACGTCCTTTCCCCGTACTTATATTGYGTCTCGCGATTTCGGGAATCCCAGAATAGATATCTTGAGCTCCTATCCTTCGAAATGCCGAAATGGCAAATTCTGACTCGTTATTAATGCCGGCCCCACAATGAAACTCCTTGCCCTGTTGGGACTTCGCACTTCACGATTTCRTGAATCTTGGTGCAAAGTTTTCGGTTCTTCAACTCGCGAATCCCCGAAGTGAGAATTCATGAGTGATCCAACAACTCTTGTCGACTTGGATCCTACAGTCCAATCTCTCCTGAGCTTGCACGTGAAGAATACTTGCCGTAACTTCCCTGCTCCTCTGCAAGATCTGATGGCTCTCAGGACTTCGCGAATTCTCCACGAAGAATTCCAACCATCTGATTCCTTCTTGACAACTCCTGCGAATTGAACAAGTTATTCCTTCGCTGGAACTTATCTGCCTGCAAAGTAACTTTGCAGCGCCTCCCTTTGAACGCTTCAAGGTACTCACCCTCCTGAGATTTCTCCACAACTCGAGTCTTAAAGAACACTCCTGCACGCACTCCTTGCGGCAATCCTTCAAATACTTCCAAGTATTGAATTCTTCGACTCTGCACACTCTCTTTGCGACAATAGTCTTTCAACAATTCCCTCAGGTTGTAAACTCTGAGACTCTACTTGGCCTACGCACACTTTGCACGGCTCCTTTGCTTAACTTGCACTTCTGCGAGAATGAGAGCAATGTTATCCCTCCTGAGATTTCAGAGATAAAAACTATGAACCCTTGTCAACGCACTCCTTGTGGACAAACTCTACTACACTCCTTGCAGGAATTTTACTCACTCAGGTTGAGAAACAATTGAAACTCATTCTGTACTCTCTCTCTCAGATTTCAAACATTCAACAAGAAATCATTCATACATAGCGTAACAACAAATGCATAACAGAAAGAGTAAAATAGCTATGAGCATAACATTCAACATGCATACACAGAGAATATCACGACACCATAAGTCTGAATCAAATCTTCATGTATTAATTCAGGACTTCTGTACATGGGTGTTTTCAAATACAACTCTCTGCCCTCTCTCTCTATAGCTGAATGTATTTCTTCTCCTCTATGCTCTATGCTCTATGCTCGATTGATTATGCTAATGTTACAATGATACAATATGAGGGTGTCTATAGTCGGTTTTCCCTCCTACGCTCTAAGATGTCTAATTTGCATTTAAATCTACCTACTCACATTAATTATGTATTAATGCCTTCACCTACTACAGATGAGAGCGGATCGCTCAAGATCTGTTTACAATATCTAAGTGTGCTTCCTCTTAACTATTACATTAACATCCACACATTTATTTCAAAACATCTCAAAACACTTTTGCAACATGTTGAAATGCGCTGGCGCTTGTTCTAGCTATCTTCCGCCTTCGCGCTTGCTTGTTGTTGGCGATGCTCCTGCATCATACTCCCTCGCTTGAAAAATTTTCATGGGCTCCTGTCCATGAGCTCTTGCACGGTCTGCCCATGCTTTTGGATCTCTGCTTCATTTTCCCAGCTGGCGTCTTCAACTAGATGTCCCTTCTACTTGATCAAGTATTCAAAATATTCTTTTCTCCTGGTCCTCTTACTAACTCTTTTGTCCAGTATGCTTTCCATTTGTGGGTTCTCTGCAACTGGCATTTGTTTAGTCCACTGAACCTCTGGTTTTTCATTGTCTTCTCCTGCCTCTTCAACTTTGTAAGGGTACAAATCTGATATGTTGAATATCGGAGAGATTCCGATCCCATCGGGTAATTCGATCTCATAAGCATTTGTCCCAAATTTCTTTATGATCTTGCACGGTCCAATTTTTTTCATCTTCAGTTTATTATATGTCCCCCTTGGGAACCTTTCCTTCCTCAAGTGTGCAATAATCGATTCACCAACTTCAAATTGAAGTTGTCGGCTATGTTGATCTACTCTTCGCTTATACTCTTGGCTCGAGTTTTTCAATCACTCCCTAACTTGGTTATGAAGCTCCTTCATCGCTTATGCGAAATCCTCTGCACTAGCACTCCTAGTCGTAGTCTGTTCTGAATCTCTCAATTCAGAAACTCCTCTTGGCTGCATGCCATAAACAATTTGAAATGGACTTTGCCCCGTGCTTCTGTTGATTGAATCATTATATGCAAATTCTTCCTATGGTAGAATATTGTCCCATTGACTGTGATGTTCTGTCACCAAACTCCTCAACAAGTCTCCCAAACTTATATTCACAACTTCTGTCTGTCCATCTGTCTGAGGATGATAAGATGAACTGAATGACAAGTTTGTTCCCATCTTTTTCCATAAGGTTCTCCAGAAGTATCCCACGAACTTGGTTTCTCGATCCGAAACTATGCTCCTTGGTAAGCCATGAAGTCAAATGACTTCTTTGAAAAACAGATTCGCAATGTGAGTTGCATCACTGGTATTCTGACATGGTATAAAATGTGTCATCTTATAAAATCTATCCACCACTACAAAGATCGAGTCGAACCCTCTTTGTGTTCTCGACAGCCCCAATATGAAGTCCATTCTTACTGCATCCCATAGCCTCTCAGGTATGGGTAACGGTTGATATAAGCCTGCATTCTGCCTCTTTCCTTTTGAATGCTGACAAATTCTACATCTATCCACGAATAGTTTGACGTCTATTCTCATTCCTGGCCAAAAATATGACTCATTTAACTTTGAGAACGTCTTGTCATGACCAAAATGCCCGACCAATCCTCCACTATGTTTCTCCTTCAACAAATTCTCCCTCATGGAGCATTTGGGAATACAAAGTTGATTACCTTTAAACAATAATCCTTCTTGGATCATGTATTCTGTCCATTGACTTCTATTCCTGAGAATTGGATTCTCAGCTACTTCATACGCCTCCTTAAAATCTGGATCATCTGTGTACATATCCGTGAGGTTATCAAAACCCAAAGTTTTGACTGTGAACTCCTGCAATAGCAAACACTTCCTGCTCAAAGCATCAACAACTTTGTTAGCAGTTCGAAAAATATGTTTAATTACAAAAGTAAAATTTTGCATATACTCGACCCATTTAACATGTCTTTGATTCAATTTTTCCTGTTGAGTCACAAATTGCAAAGCATGATTGTCACTGTATAGGACAAATTCCTTAGGGATTAAGTAATGTCTCCATTTCTTCAATGCCTGGATAATTGCATGAAATTCTTTATCATATGTAGAGTACTTCATTTTGGCTTCATTCAACTTCTCGCTGAAGTATGCTATCAATATGTCTTCTTGGCTCAAGATTTACCCTATTGCAAATCCACTTGCATCACATTTTATTTGAAATGTATTTTTGAAATCTGGCAACACCAAAATTGGTTGTTCCGTGATTTTCCTTTTCAACAAATTGAAGCTTTTCTTAGCTTCTTCTGTCCAGTGAAAAGACTTGTGTCTCTTCTTCACCGTTTCCATCATCAGTGCATTAATTCCACTGAAATTCCTAATGAACTTCCTGTAGAAACTAGCCAATCCGTGAAAGCTTCGAACTTCAAATACACTCTTTGGTGATGGCCAATTCTTAATCACCTCCACTTTATCTGGATCCATCTTCAACTTATCGACAAAAATAACAAAACCCAAATAAATGAGCTCTATCTTCATGAATGAGGATTTCTTCATGTTTATCAACAACTTCTCTTGCTGTAACCCCCTCATCATTGTAGCCAAATGTTTCAGATGCTCTGCCTCTGTTTTACTGAAAATCAGTATGTCATCAAGATACACAATGACAATTTTTTCGATGAAAGCCTTCAGGACTTCATTCATTAATCTCATGAAGGTACTTGGTGCATTTGTTAAGACAAATGGCATAACAAGCCATTCATACAACCCTTCATTGGTATTGAATGCTTTCTTCCATTTGTCACCTTCTCTCATACGAATTTGATGATAACCACTTTTCAAATCAATAGTTGAATTTTTTTTTTCTCCACTCAAGCAATCCATCAAATCATCCATCCTTGGCAATGGAAATCTGTATCTGATGGTAATCTTGTTAATTTATCTTGAGTCTGTACACATTCTCCAGCCTCCATCTTTCTTTGGAGTGAGCACTGTCGGAACATCACATGGACTCAAGCTTTCTCTAATCAACCCTTTGTCCATTAAATCCTGGACTTGTCTTTTAACCTCTTCATTCTCCTGCGGCATCAATCTATACGCTGTTTTGTTTGGTAAACTAGCTCCAGGTATAATATCAATGTGATGACTTACACTTCTGATCGATGGCAACGAATGAGGTAGTTCGTCCACGACTATATCAACAAATTCCTCCAGTAATTTCTGGATTTCCTCTGGTAAATCATCCACCCTTGTGCTGGTCAAAACAATTCTAGGTTTCCTGACCACGATGAATTGTGGATCTTCTTTCTTCTTAACCTCCTTAAGAAGTTCCTTCCCACTCATGAGAAGTACAGTTTTACTTACTTCAGGTTTCACCTCTTTGTCCTTAATCGGCAACAACATGTGAGTTCTCCCATTCTTCTCTAAGGTGTATGTGTTATTTCTCCCATCATGAATCACATTCCTATCATATTTCCATGGTCTACCCAGAAATAGATGACAAACATCCATGGGAATGATATCACACAATATCTTATCGTTATATCCTCCTATTTTAAATTCAACTAAACATTGTTTAGTGACATTTACCTGATGTCCTTTTTGTAGCCATGAAACTCTGTATGGAGTTGGATGTTCAATAGTCTCCAGCTCCAGCTTTTCTACCATCTCTATAGAAATGAGATTGTCTGTGCTACCACTGTCCATGATGACTTTGCATACCCTGCCTTTGGTCTTGCAAGTAGTCTGAAAAAGACTGTTCCTTTGCACTGGATTCTCCGCCTCCTTTTCTGGTGTTAAGAGAACCTTCCTCATCACCAATGATCTCCCGCCTTCAGCATCCTCTGCCTCAACATTCCTCCTTTGTGCTTCGGCAATGTGAGTCTCACCACCTTCTTTCTTCTTATCCAGACATTCATAAGACTTATGTCCATTCTTTCCACATGTGAAGCATTTTATTACTCTCCCTCTGCCTCTTCCTCTTCCTCTAGTGCGAGGAAAAGTGTTGTTATTAGCATACTATCCTCTCTATTCAATATACTGTCCTCTCTGTTCAGTATACTGCCCTCTCTGTGAGATTTCACCTCTCTTAGTTTGAGGTTGAGGTTTCTTCCATCCTTCCTTAGGTTTTTGATTCCTATCTTGGACAACTGTTTTGCCTCTGGGCTGACTTCTGCCTTGGCCTCTTTGGCTTTGCTTTCGGCTCAGCTTCTCTTCATCTTTCTGATCCATTTGATAAGCATCTTCGACGGTCTGAATGATTATCATGCTCATCTCATCCTGAATGTCGTATCTCAGACCATTCATATACCTGGCAACCTTTTCATCATCACTTTCACATTGACCTACCCTGATGTTTAGCTTGTAGAACTCTTCAGTGTACTCCTTCACTGTCATCAGCTTCTGTCTCAAGTTCTGCATCCTTCGAAATAGAGTGACTTGGTAATCCTTGGGTATGAATTTTTCCTTCATCTTCGCGATCATTCTATCCCAACTCTTGATTTTCTGCTTGCCTTTGTAGCATCTATCAGCTTGTAGTTCATCCCACCACAATGTTGCATGTCCTTTCAATCTTGTGACAACATGTTTGAATTTTTTGTCTTCCTCGACATCTTCATAATCAAAATACGTGTCCAGAGCTCTAATCCATTTTAGAAGCTCTTCAACATCTAGGTTTCCCTCATATACTGGAATGTCCATTTTCACCCTGGAACTCATTCTTGCAACAACCCTAATCAGACGTTCATTTGCTGCATCCTCTGCTGCAACTTCTTCTCCTTCATGTTCAGCCTCATCTTCACTTTCAGATTCACTGACATCTCCAACACTTGCTGTGCGCCTCTATTTTATTTCCACGTCCATGAGTCTGGTGCGTATGTTATGCATCTCTCTTTCCATGGCTGGATTTGGCACCTACCTACCCCTTTCTCCTGGAATTTCCCTCTCCTCTAGCGGATCGGGTGTTTGTCTGTCTCTTCTTCTCGACGGCATGGTAAATATTTCTTTTCCCTGCTACAGAAAGAAAAAAAATCTTTCTGGTCTCTGATACCAAACTGATGCAGACACTCCTCAGCCCTCGAGTCGAAGTCCGCTCACAGGATCATTCTTTATCTTCTTTGAGCCGGATCGGCTCTTTCGATTCCTTCCTGGAATCTCTTTCCTATCGATCCACATGTCATTTTTGGAAGCTCCCCTGTGCGAACAGCACTAGGTGCGAGCTCCACCTTCTCTGTGCGACCACAACGCTATGACAAAGGCCTAATCCCAAAGGCGCTTTTCGCAACTCGCAATCTCGCGAGTTCGCGAGTCAAAACTCCTAACTCTTCCTTCCCAATCTCGCGATATTCGAGATCACAAAATGCGTATAGCTCCCTTCTGTCGGCGCCCTCTACGCGTGACCACCGGCTAGGCTAAGCGCTAGCTCCCGTCACGACTTCGTGACTTTGCAAGTCGAAGGGTTGAGCCTCCATGCTCTTCCCGTGCGAACCTCCAAGACTTAAAAGTCAGTGAGGTTGACCTTCCCTTCACACTTCTCATAACTCGCCACTTCACGAGTTGTAGCGTTGAGCTCCCGTGCTCTTATCCCACAAATTCCCGAGACGCGAGAAGTCAACAGAGTGTTGACTCCTTTCCTCCTGGCAACATGTGTCCACTTGTCTATCACCCGGGCCCGCCTTGTGGTTCTGCCATGTGTCTCTCGTGCCCAGCTTCGGCACTTCGCAACTTTGCTTCCCAAAACGTTGTCTCCTTTGTATCCCGACACCCGAAGTGCCGAGATCCCGAACTCCTCGATACTCCTTATCGCAACTCGTGACTTCGGGGCTTTCAGGACAAAAGCCTCGATTCTCCAACTGTCGAAACCCGAAATGCCGATCCACTGAAATGGTTGACGACGCCCTTTCCCCGTACTTATATCGCGTCTCGCGATTTCGGGAATCCCGGAACAGATATCTCGAGCTCCTATCCTTCGAAATGCTGAAATGGCAAATTCTGACTCGTTATTAATGTCGACCCCTCAACAGAACTCCTCGCCCTATTAGGACTTTACACTTTGTGATTTCACGAATCTTGGTGCAAAGTTTTTGGTTCTTCAACTCGCGAATCCCCGAAGTGAGAATTCACGAGTGATCCAACGACTCTTGTCGACTTGGATCCTACGGTCCAATCTCTCCTAAGCTTGCACTTGAAGAATACTTGTTGTAACTTCCCTTCTCGTCTGCAAGATCTGACGGCTCTCAAGACTTCACGAATTCTCCACGGAGAATTTCGACCGTCCGATTCCTTCTTGACAACTCCTTCGAATTGAACAAGCTATTCCTTCGTTGGAACTTATTTGCCTGCAAAGTAAATTTGCAGCACCTCCCTTTGAACGCTTCAAGGTACTCACCCTCCTGAGCTTTCTCCACAACTCGAGTCTTCAAGAAGACTCCTACACGCACTCGTTGCCACAATCCTTCAAATACTTCCAAGTATTGAATTCTTCGACTCTGCGCACTCTCTTTGTGACAACAGTCTTTCAACAATTCCCTTAGGTTGTAAACTCTGAGACTCTACTCGGCCTACACACACTTTGCACGGCTCCTTTTCTTAACTTGCACTTCTGCGAGAATGAGAACATTGTTATCCCTCCTGAGCTTTCAGAGATAAAAACTCTGAACCCTTGTCAACGCACTCCTTGCGGACAAACTCTACTGCACTCCTTGCAGGAATTTTACTCACTCAGGTTGAGAAACAACTAAAACTCATTCCTTGCTCTCTCTCTCAGATTTCAAACATTCAACAAGAAATAATTCATACATAGTGTAACAACAAATGCATAACAAAAAGAGTAAAATAGCTATGAGCATAACATTCAACATGAATACACAGAGAATATCATGGCACCATAAGTATGAATCAAATCTTCATGTATTAATTTAGGACTTCTTTACATGGGTGTTTTCAAATACAACTCTCTGCCCTCTCTCTCTATAGCTGAATGTATTTCTTCTCCTCTATGCTCTATGCTTGATTGATTATGCTAATGTTACAATGATACAAGATGAGGGTGTTTATAGTCGGTTTTCCCTCCTATGCTCTAAACTGTCTAATCTGCATTTAAATCTACCTACTCACGTTAATTATGTATTAATGTCTTCACCTACTACAGATGAGAGCGGATCACTCAAGATCTGTTTACAATATCTAAATGTGCTTCCTCTTAACTATTACATTAACATCCACACATTTATTTCAAAGCATCTCAAAACACTTTTGCAACGTGCTGAAATGCGTTAGCGCTTGTCCCAACTGTCTTCCACCTCCGCGTTTGCTTGTTGTTGGCGATGCTCCTGCATCATGAGCTCAAGTTGGTGAGTCTCCCTCCAAGCCTAAAAAGTAAACAAAATATTTTTCTCCATCTTCCAAGTCTAATGAGTGTTCCTCTAATGCAAGAAGAAGAAACAAAGTGAATCCTAGATTTTTTCTGGTATCCTTGGACATGTATAACCCAAATGTTGGTTGAAACTAGAAGCTTTGAATGAAGCCATGTAGCTGCACAAAATTTCAATGCCCAAACCTTTTTCATCTAGTAAAAACAGAGTGAATCCTAGATTTTTTCTGGTATCCTTGAACATGTATAACCCAAATGTTGATTGAAATTAGAAGCTTTGAATGAAGCCATGTAACTGCTCAAAATTTCAATGCCCAAACCTTCTTCATCTAGTAAAGGGAATGCTCTATCTACTCAACATTTTTATGCATCTTCATATAGATAAATATTTGATTACAGTACATCACACCATATGACACATTCTCATGAGTTGTTGCATTCCACATCCAATTGTAGCATTTTGAAAACTCTAGTTGGAAAGTCTACACATATTGATTTTTTAGGATCACCCAATATGCAATTATATGATGGGCACATCAATGATTTTCTTAGTGTTCTTGACATCTCTACCAATTTAATCTCTATTTATCAGATATTTAATTTTGGTGATGGGAAAACTAGTACTTAATTCATTAACATAAATCCTTATCAAAATTGATATTATTTTCAAGAAAAAGTTAAATATAATCAACTCATTCATATTGATTAGAACTTTTATTTTCCTCGTGTTAAATGAAAAGCAAATTATAACTTTATTAATAATTATATAAAAAAATTGAAAATAAGAAAAAATCAATTTTAAAAAGGAATTACACCAAACTAAGGTAATTAGAGAACAAATAAGGTATGCTTAAGATACTTGTATTTCTGGAAGCATGCATGTATTGCATGTAAAACAAAGGCTTGCTAGAGTGCCAATTGAATTAAAAAATTTGGTGGTCATTGATTCAGGAATCCGATAATGTTTCCTTGGATTATTATAACCTATATATTCAATGAAATATAATAATAAAAAATTAACATTACATAACAATTCATTGACAAATATAAGAGATAAACTCAAGATTCAAAATAGTGATCTAAATATAAATACATTTTAAAATATAATCATGTACTTACACACAATACAAAACATAAAAATTAAAATGAAAAGGGAAATATCATCTGAGATAAACTCAAGATTCAAAATAGTGATCTAAATATAAATACAATTTAAAATATAATCATGTACTTACACACAATACAAAACATAAAAATTAAAATGAAAAGGGAAATATCATCTTTTATAGATAAAATCATGGAAATTATGATATAAATGATACTCAGACATGTTGAAAGACCAAGCCAAAACCTTAGAGCTGATAAGTGTGGAATGCTAAATGCAAAAATAGAGCATGCCAATCCTGCCATTGAAATACAATATGGTAACTTCAATGGGTTTTCAGTGTCGTACATGGTATATATTGCCTGAAAAAGATCAACAAGTATATATAAGAATGCATTATGTTTTTATATGAAATGTGTTGCTAAAAAATTGAATAAAAAACATATTTATAAACAATAATCATTATGCTCTATAAAATTTGATTTAACTTTGTTATTTTTCTTCACTAATATATATATGACATCGATGTTGAACTTCTTTTCCATGTAATTATTTTTAATTTTCATTTTGTTTATGGTTAGGAAAATAAATTTAATAATTGTCCATATAATTTATAAAAATGTTAATTTTAATTATATTATCAATATTCAATATTTTTTATTTTTTATTTTATTATTTAAATATAAAAATAAAAGAGTAATTCTTTTAATTAATAATTAAAATTTGTTATTAATTAAAAATTATGATAATATTTGAAAGGATTTTGATTTTTAATATTAAGATGTATTATAATTTATTAATTAATCTCTACAAAATTTATATATTTAAAATAATTTTAAGAAACAAAAATATTAAAAATACAAATATCAATATAATAAATTTGGAAAAGGAATGATTAACATACTTTTAAAGATTTTTTAGTCAAAATAATAAATCCAATATTAATCATAAAGAAATTAATATATTATAGAGTCCATGTTACATAATACATTTCTTTATCTGTAATTGAGAAAAATACATAATCAAATATATAATCATCACATAATTAAATAGATACTATTTCATATTAAAAAACAATAATACACAATCAAATAAATAATCATAAAAAAATGAATATTAAAAAACAATAATACATAATCAAATAAATTAAATAGATACCATTTTATATTTAAAAAAATATAAAACTACACAACCAAATACATAATGAATATGGAATTGAGTAATGTATATATTAACTTATATATATATATATATATATATATATATATATATATATATATATATATATATATA
>ML794942.1:133939-155734 GCA_009831015.1 Picea engelmannii
ATGTAATTATAAAATTATCACTATAAAATTCTATTAAATAAATTAATATGTAATTACAAAACTATTAATAAGAAATTATTTAATCTATATTAACATGTTAATATAGGAATTTATTAATACATTAAAATTCTATCTAGGAGATTGCATTTTGTTTGGATCATATTAATCTTTAGAATGGTTGGAATTTTAGGTGCCTACTCTAGATTAGCAAAGTTTGAAATCTAAATCACTTTATAAAATAAAACCTATCTAAACCAATTAATTCCTTAAGATTTGACAAAAACAAATATATATTAAATTTAAAATTATTTGATATTTCTTAAATTACTTTTTTTATTAAAAAAAAAATTAATTAAAAATTTTAATATATATATATATATATATATATATATATATATATATATATATATATATATATTCTCATAAATATAAAATAATATATTTGATATTTTTTCATTATATTATTTTAAGTTTTAATTAAAAATATATTTTATAAATATACATTAAAAATTACATGTTTAATGATGATAATTGTGAACTTTTATTTTATTTTATATTCCATTATGAGTGAAAAATTACATAGTTTATGTATACAATTTTATTCATACATTGCAAAATCCTAAACATACAATATTGTAATAAGCTTCCTCTAGTTATTGATTTGAACTTATAATTTGTAAACACAATACTTTTTTACTTTATTTATATTATTTATTTGATTTACAATTCCATTTATACATTGCAAAATACTAAACATACAATATTGTAATAAGCTTCCCCTAATTATTGATTTGATTTGGACTTATAATTTGTAAACACAATACTTTTTTATTTTATTTATTTGATTTGGATTTCTAATTTGTAAACATAATATTTTTTCACTTTATTTATATTATTTCATTATTTGTCTTCCTTATGTTTTTCAGCTTAATTTATGTTAATTTTATTTCAATGTTTTTATATATTAAGTAAATATTAAAAACTCTTTTATAACAATAATATATAAAGAATTTAAAATCTACTAAATCCTACATGTAATAATAATAAGAGTGCTTCTAACTCTAGATTATATAACTATTTTATTAAACAAAACATTATATATTCTATATGAAAATCTTTAAATCATATCTTATTCCAGCTTAATTTATGTTAATTTTATTTCAATGTTTCCATATATTTAGTAAATATTAAAAACTCTTTTGTAACGATAATATATAAAGAATTTGAAATCTACTATCCTACATGTAAAGTAATAATAAGAGTGCTTCTAACTCTAGATTATATAACTATTTTAATAAATAAAACATTATATATTCTATATGAAAATCTTTAAATCATATCTTAATAAGTATAGCAAAATTGTTTATACTGCTTCCTAATTGCTTCCTAATAATAATTGTATGTAATTAAGATTTTATTTTTATACTAAACATTCTTTTAAAGAGTGGAATGATGAATAAAGTTGAAATGAGAATGAGATGAATTAAAAGTTACACATGAACCCACTTCAATTAATATTAGTAATAGAGATCATTTCTATTTTTAAATGTATTAAACACAATTTTATAGTCCAATTTTATATTAATTAAATATAATTATAATTTTATACAAAATTTATATTCAATATTTATCTAATCTCTAAAAAAAAAAAAAAATTAAATTGATTCACTTTTTAACATTATAAATACAAATTTACTAACATTATACATAAATTAAGAGAACAATAAATTTTGGTATTATCTTGATTTGGTTCTAAAATTTCTCACTCATAGTAATTACAAAATTGAAATGTTCCCATCTTGATCATAATTGTAATCAATAGCCATTCAACTAAACTTTTGACAGTTTTTAAATGAGATAATAAACTATTTACTATAATCAAGATTCATTGAAGTGAAATTTCCTTTATTTTAATTTGAGACATTTGTCTCACAAAATCTCTAAAGTGAAGTGATTACATTTAAAGAATAGAATAACAGAAAAAAATTGAAAATTTATGTTAAACCTAGAACTAAATGAGGTTTGAGGCTTCCAATAAGATTCTAAATTTATATAAGAAAAATATAATTTTTTATTATATCCATTTTTTTATTTTATTTAATATGTTCAACTTAACATAAGATTTGAATCAAATTTTTTAAATCAAACTAAAAATAATGTGAATAATTTTTTTTAAGTCGATCTAAAAGTAATGTAAAAATCAAAGCTAACTCATCTATATACATCTATATAGTTTCCCTCTTTATAATTGCTTTACCAATAAGACATTATATAGGAATCATTGAAACAGCCCTATATTAATGTTTTAAAGAACATTTCTAAGGAAATTGGTTAATGATTGAGTTTATGAGAGAAATATAGAATGCACAAAGTTGTACGAGATTATATTTATGAGAAGCAATTAATGTATTGTGAAAAAAAAAAAAAAATAATGTGTTGTAATTTTTTTTTAAGGAAATAAAATTTTTGGATGATTTATTATATTTATTTTGACTTTTGGGTTTATAGTTTGTGTAGCATGTTTGTTATTTTCTCTGTAAACTAAGACCTCATGCAGTCATATTTCTTGTAATCAAGGCATAGTACTCATTTTGTAGTAGACTATGTTTGCAATAACTTTTGTAGCAACCTCTATTCTCTAGTAACACCTATCATTTTTTATATCAGATTATCTTCATTCATCTTTATTCCGTTTTCCATTTTTTTTCATACATTTATAATTTCTATAAAACCTATATGACAATCAAGAACAAAATCGAGTGCCAAAAATATTCTTAAAATCTCTCCTTTTCTCTTTATTTTGTTGCTTTAAGTTTACTGGAGCTTCGTTCCCTTGAAGCTCTTCTCTCATTATCCTTAGATCTATTCTACTCTTGCATACACATTCTCATTATACTTGATATGCCATGATCCTGCAACAATTGTCATTAAAACATAAGAGAAAACACCCATAATATTTGTACAATTGTTTCAGAGTTTATATTCCTGCAATGCAAACCCACTACTGATTTTCAGAAGAATATTATTGCAGAGCTTCAACAGATACATTCCATAGGTCAAAATGCCCTTCCATGTAACCCTACATTTCCACTTCTTATAAAACGTCATGAATCTCCTAAACCATGACCCACTACTGATTTTCAGAAGAATATTATTGCAGAGCTTCGACAGATACATTCCATAGGTCAAAATGCCCTTCCATGTAACCCTACATTTCCACCTCTTATAAAACGTCATGAATCTCCTAAACCATGATTGTTCTTAGGAAATCATTCATTAGTCACCTAATTGACCCTATTATGCTTAAAACCCAGATCGCGGAATTTTCATATTCATTTCTATATGTTCAAAAAATATCCAGAAGTTCAATTTGTGGATGAGCAAAAGAAACATGTCCTACAATACAATTTTAGAAACATGTCCTACAATACAATTTTAGAAGACAAAAAACCCCAATCTTCTTAGATCCCTTGGGAACTTCATAATCCTCTTGCACATACTTGTGAATGAATGTTAATTAAAAAAATAGAAGCCCCAAATCATTTCAGACATATTATCAACACATTGCACCTTCTATTTATACAGATCGATCAAGATAATCGTGGTCCCAAAGCGGTTGATTGAATTTCTTTTAGTCGAATTTATCATTCACAGAACATCTGATGTGGAACCAACACGTCCATCACAAGAGATGCCACAATGAAAATCCACTACTTCACAGAATTAACATTCTATGGATAGAGGGAGTACGTTTCACTAAACTGACCTAGGTGGGATCTCAAGAACACATCACCATATTGATCCTTCAAACTCATTATGATTGTTAGGAATATTAGCAGATCGTAGCAGTTTGTTCCTAATATAGAACCACCGCCAATGACTTTGAGATCCTTTAAAAAATCTGCTCACACATTATTATAGGAATTGTTGAAACTTGTAATGCAATGCGTATTGTTGTCCTCTTGACATTCATGAAATCCAAGACTTCTTCAATATTGCTTTTGCTAAGTTGTCAATATGTTTCCTTGTTGATATCAATGACACACCAAGGTTCCAAAAGATATAATAGTAAAGCAATAAGTTTTATATGAAAATTTTTGTACTTTTCATATTTTTGAATGTTATTAACTTGCAGGGAGATTTTGAGGTCCTAAATGATGATTTTAGAAAATAAAAACCTACGAGAATAGAGTGTACCAAGGAAAAATATGTATATTCATCTCAAATTAAAGAGATCAGAGACATTATGCAATGAACTACTCTAGGTGCAAGACAAAGCTCGTATCATAAAGTTACAACCAAAACAGTTAAGGTAAAATTTCAGCACCAGTTTACTTCCAGAGTGCATAACTCCTAGCTTAGACGTTAGTTTAGGGCACAAGATTATCACATGGAAATATTGTGATCCATAAAATACAACCATGTAGTGAGATTTGGAATCTCATTATGTAAAATGGTGTTGGGAGAGAAAGAAAACACTTGTAGCATACAAGGATAAATTGGGAAAACAATCAAAACTTCTCCAGACCATAAATTTCATCTCGGAGATCATATTTGAGAAAAATAATAATCGATGGAAAGGTATCGAGGAGGAGAATAGATATTTCCACCAATAATGAGAGATCATATTTGAGAAAAACAATAATCAATGGAAAGGGAGGAGAATAGATATTTCCACCAATAATTTTTAATTACGCCCTAATATTTCTTAGAAAGTGATAAAAAAATTATGTAGCATTAAAAGAGTGGAAATTGAAACTTGTAAATGTTTTAAATTTTCACTGAGAAGCATATACAAAATCATATTGTGAATTGGTTCATTGTGCTCTTAATAATTTGATGAGAAGAATATGTTGTATTCTAGTTGATGAATTTTTTTTATGTTATGCATGTTCTACAATAATTAGTACATGAACATTTCTTGCATAACTAAAGATAGAGGAAATCAAATTTGGTTCTTATATGAGGACTAGAGTTATGGAATATGCTCAAGGATATTATAGAAATGAGGAATAGATGAGAGACCTAGATGTCAGCATGGGAAATGATGAGACAAAGTCTAATGGAAGAAGAGACAGGCATGAACCTGTAACTATTTGGATATTGTATAGAGAAGTGCAGAGCTATAGAGAATATAATAAAAGGATTATGAAGGATCATAAATATATACTTCATTGTATGAATATATTGCAGAAGAAAGTCAACAAAGACGTTGGCACGAATCAAGAAGCTAGTGCTAGACAAGTGAAAACATCTAGATCCCATAGAAAAAGGGATGATCATGGAAATGGCAAGTAGTCAAGAAGCACCAACATGTGCCATCATTATCCAAGGCAATCCACTAGAAGAAATCATGCAATTTTAGGGCCAGGGAGAAACCCAAGTGTGTCTCATGTGAGGAGGTATAAGAGAAGGCCCAAGGAGGATATCTTGTAAGGTGAACTCCTGAAAATTAAGCCACCAACTTTCAACGATGAGCGCAGGAAAGTAGAAGAGTTCGAGTCCTGCTTGTTGGAAATGAAAAAATAATTATAGTTGCATGATTACCCCTCAATGGTAGAATCTATAATTGCAACCTACCACTTGCAAGGAAATACATCCATGTGGCGGGATTGGCTTAAGAAAGACAAGAACCTTGATGAGAAGAGGATATCATCGAGAAAATCCAAAGCATATTTCCAAGAGAAATATTTGTCTAAGCATTAATATGAAAGGAAAATGAAAGAGTTCTGTGAAATCAAGTTGTGAAGCATGAAAATGGATGAATATGAGAAGAGATTCTTTGATTTGTTGAAGTATCTTGACTTCATAAAGGATGAGAAGGTGAAAATATAAAGGTTTCTAAGTTGGTTACCCTCCTTCTATAGTGACAAAATACAATATGATAACCCCCAGACATTGGAGGAAGCCATAAGGAGAGAAAAACATCTTTATGAGAATAGAAAAGGAAGGGCCACTTTAAAAAAAAAATTGGAATGACAAGATAAAGGGAAAAAATGATCAAAGGAAAAAAGGTTTTAAACCACCATTTTTCAAGAAAAACTTCCAAGAAAATCAACAAAGTCAATTATCCCAAAATGAGCACAAGACAACATATTCATTGGAGAAAAGGTCAAGGAAACATCCTATGCAATGTTGGGGATGTGAGGGAAATCACTTATATAGGGACCAAACTCACAAAGGAGAAAGAATGAGGATTGTTCATAAAATTTAGGATGCTAAGACAATGGAAGACATGAGAGGAAATATATCAAGGATTTGTGTAGGCTTGGAAAACAAGCAAGAATGATCTAAATTCCCCCATGATTGAAGTGGAAGGTAAGATTCATTACCATCCCATAGAAATTTTAATTGATTTTGGAGCTAGCCATAGTTATATAAACTCTAACATTATTGAAATATTTCACTTGCAATGGAGTAAGCATAAGAAATATTGGTTAGTTCAATTAGCGACATGGGAAAAGAGGAAAATGAATGAGCTAGTTAAATATTTTTCGATAGACATGAATGGGCTCATCACAAAGGTAGATGTAAAAATCATACATTTGGTTCATATGATTATGTAATTGACATGGATTTGTTAGCAAAACACCATGTTGTCCTCTACTATTACAACAACTCAATCACACGTCTTGATGAATGAGGGAAGTAAGAGAATATTTAAGGTATTCCAAGAGCTATAGATGTTAGAGAGATTTAAGCTATGGAGTTGAAGAAGATTTTTAGGAAGGGATGTTATATTTGTGTAGCTAATATGGAAGAGGTGGCCACAGATGAAATGAAAAGTATTGAAGACCATTTGGTATTAATGGATTTTGAAGATGTTTTTGGGGAAATCCAAGGACTTCCACCAAAGAGAGACATTGATTTATCTATTGATTTGGTACTTAGAGTTTCCTTAGTGTCCAATACATCATACAAAATCGACATGTTTCCCTAGTGGCATGACAGAGTTGAAAGGGTTGCATATGCAACTTGAAGAGTTATTAAGGAAGGGGTATATATGCCCAAGTGTGTCACATTTGGGAGCCCCATTTATTTTTATGAAGAATAAATATTGGACCTTAAGGATGTGTATTGATTTCAGATACCTAAATAAGGTCACCATAAACAACAAATATCATTTTCCAATAATTGATGAATTATTTTGTCAGTTGAAAGGTCCAAGCATATTTTCCAAGATTTACTTGAGATTAGGCTTTCATCAAGTGAGGATTAAGGAAGAATACATTAGATAGAAAAAATTTAGGACAAGATATGAGTATTATGAATTCATGGTAGTAGCATTTGGAATATCAAATGCCCAAATTATTTTTATGTTTCTGATGAATGGCGTGTTCATGGAATACTGGACAAGTTTGTAATTGTGTTCGCAGATGATTAAATCATCTAATCTAAGTTAGAATAGGAACATGAGAAACATTTAAGAATGGTGTTGTAGGTATTAAGAGATCACAAATGGTAATCTAAGTTAAGTAAGTGCATTATTTATCAAAAGAAGATTCACTACTTGGGGAATATTATTTCAACAGATGGGATAATAGTGGATATCGAGAAGATAGAGGCCATTAGAGGATGGCTAGCGCGAAGAAATGTCACTTAGGTCAGATCATTCATGGGTCTTTTTGGTTATTACTAAATATTCATAAAAGGATTCTCAAATACTCCAAGCCCAATAACTTTTTTGAAAAAGAAGGGAGTGAAACTTGAATGGACTTTGAAGTGTGAAGATACACTCCATCACTTGAAAGACACATTGACAAGTGCGCCAATATTGAAGATTACATATTTGGATGAAGATTGTGTTTTGTGCATTGATGCGTCCATACAAGGACTCAATGGAGTTCTCAGTCAAAAGGCTCATGTGGTATGTTACGAGTCTATAAAATTAAAAAAGCATGAGAGGAATTATGCTACCCATGATCTAGAGTTAGCAACAATTGTATATGCACTAAAAATGTGGATACATTACCTAATCGGGAGAAAATTTGAAATAAGGATAGACCACTATGGTCTGAAGCATTTTTTAAGACAACCAACATTAAATGCTAGAAAAACTAGATGGCAAGAATTTCTAAGTGAATATGACTATGGAGATTAAGCATATAAAAGGAAAGGAAAAACAAGTGGTTGACACACTCAATAGGAGAGTTCATGAAATGCATGTTGAATCCATTAGTATGTACAAGACTAATCTGAAAGATAAAATTATTCTAGCAGCAAATTCATATTAGCAATATCTAAAAAAATAGAAACATTACAACAAGGTAATTTTCAGCAGAAATTTAATTTTTATGAGCTAAAAGAAGATGGAATTCTCATGTACAAAGGAAAAACGTGTATGTGTCAATTTCCAGTGAGATGAAAATTGTAGTGCTAAGGGAAATGCACAATGTTCCATATGTTGGGAACCCAAGATATCAAAAAGAATTTGTAGATGTAAGAAGCCAATACTTTTGGCTAGGAATGAAGAAAGAACTAATTACATAGCTAGATGTCTAGAATGCTAGAAAGTGGAGACTAAGCATAGGAAACCAGTTGGGTTATTGCAATCATTTCCCATTCTATAATGGAAGTGGGAAGTTTTCATAGTTGATTTTATTAAAAATATACCCAGAGTAGTGAAGAAACATGACTCCATCATGGTGGTGGTGGATAAATTAACTAAGGAAACATTTTTTATTCTAGTGAAGAAAACACACAGGGCAACAAAAATTGCATAGATCTACATGAAAGAAGTTGCCAGGTTACATGGAGTGGTTAAGAAAATTGTTTCTGAAAGAGATCCAAAGTTTACGTATATAATTTTTGGAAATGTTTGTTCAAAGGATTTAGGAAAAATTTAAATCTCATTACATCGTATCACCAAGAGTCAGATGGGAAAATAGAGAGGACTAATAGAGTAATTGAGGACAAGCTAAGAATGTATGTGATGGATCAACCATCAAAGTGGAAATAATATATTCATTTAATTGAATTTCCTTAAAATAATGGGTATCATGCCTCAATAAAAATGATCCCATTTGAAGCATTGTATGGGAGGAAGTGTAACACACCAGTGAGTTTAGATAATCCAACACACAGAGCAATTGTTGGGCTAAATTTGTTGAAGGAAATGGAATAGTAGATGGAAAAGATCAAGTGGAATTTAAAGGCTTCCCAGGATAGGAATAAAATGTATGCAGATAACAATAAAGGTTTTCGAAAACTCAAAGTGGGCAACCATGTATTTTTAAAAGTGAAAGAATAGAGAAGTTTGCTAAGACTAAGAAGTTTCCCAATGTTGGAAGTAAGATATAACAAGCCTTTTGAAATATTAGAAAATATAGGGGCAACTACATACATTCTAACATTTTCTACATCCATGAGAGCGAATAATGTATTTCATGTGTCATTATTAAATAAATGTGTGTCTAACCATAACCACATAATTGATTGGAATGTGATCCAGGTGAAGCACAATGGGGATTTCCGAGTGGAACCAGTATGCCCCATGGACTGGAAAGTCAAATCACTCTGGAACAAATCTATAGGGCTGGTAAAGGTTCAATGGACCTACTATGGTCCTGAAGATACTACATGGGACCATGAAGAAATCCTGTGAGAGGAATACCCACAAAGTTTTGATAGTTTTAGGAAACGTAACACAAGACTACATTTTGAGCAACTAGAGTTTTGGAACCACATCTTAGAGTCCTATCAAACTGCATTGGGGGGAATGATAAAAGAATGGCACATTCATTTGGTTATCCCTGATGAATGAATGGTAACATCCATTGGGTTAGCCCTGATAAATGAATGGTGTATTCCTTGGGTCAACAAGTTGAGAGGAATAAGAGATTATGGTTGGAACTGTTGTTAGAGTTGTGAAATAACATAATTTTATTTTCTAAGTATTGTTATGTAAATTTGCATTTTTTTATATTTCCATATTGTGCACTAAGGATGGCGCACAATTGTAGGGGAGGGGGAATGTAACATTCCCACTATAATCCCAAGTTTAATTAATGATTAATATAGATATAATGTGTGGCTACAACCAAGCAATCTATATGTGAAATGTATTTCTATGTTTTAATAATAAAATGTGATGTTAGTTTCTAAGGGGACATGGACACAAATGGGGGTTGAATTAATCCACAAGAGATGATAGGGTCTACTAGAATGTGTAAGAGAGGGGTCAAAGGGGGGAATTACCCATGTCTATTAATTCCACCCACATTCCTGAATTTATTATGACTATATTAAAGTCTAATTTATGATTGTGTGTTTCCAAAGCTAATCATTGAATGCATGTAAGAGGGTGGGTGTGAGAAGTCACATCCCATAGTTATTGAGAGCATGGCAGATGAGTACAATCAATTTGGGGAAGTGTTTGATTCAACAAAGTAATCCAAAGAGGGGAAAATTTGTATGGGATGTTATAGCAGTTGGAGACAATAAGGTTTTGGGGCATGAACAACAAGTGGAGAGAAAGAAAGAGAAATTTAAGTTGGAGCATCCATGGAGGGATAATTCTAGATCATGTTGGATCATTGTGGGGGCTAGATACTGAATATATAGGTTTTCAAGCAGGAAGAGTGAACTCCTAGGTGATTTGCACTATAACAATAAGTGGTTGTTATGGTTTGTTATTATTTTTCATAGAAATGAGCTCCCTTGAGTTCCCAGTAGAGATATTCATCGTTACATGTGCCAGAGAGGCCATGATAAGTGAATGGGATGCCCAAGGGACTAATATCAATGTAGGGGTGCATTCCTTGGGTTAGGAAAGTCGAGAGGAAGAGAGATAGTCAAAACATTGGGATAGTTGTGTTTGAATACCAATGGGTTGTGATTTTTATGAGCTATGAATGGACAGTGAGAGACCACCCCCTTTTGTGGATTACCAACCTCAGCTTGGGGATGACTTATTGTTGAGACTTGGAACAACAATTCTAAAGTTGGGTGGAATTTCCACCCCAAAAAACTGGTTGCACAATTGTTTTTAAAAGAAACACATTTTATCTTGTTGTTGTGTTATTTTCTGAGTTAAATTGATGTGCATGAACTCTATGTATGAGATTGATTTATATTCTTTTATAATTTGGTTTTTTATTTGCATTTCACATTTATTTTATCATGTTGTGGGTGCATGTAAATAATGGTATCAATTAACAGTTAAATATGGTTGTAATTTTTCGCTGGAAGCTACATCAAATTAATTAGATTGTAGAAATTTTAATTTATGAGTTTTTCCGCATAGTGATGTTCCTCAGTTGGCTTGGGGGACGTTATAGCTATAAACTAGGGATTTACCCTTATTCTATGCTTTCTAGGCTTCAAATCCATCTACATAAAGATACACCATTAGAGAAATTTAGAAATTAAAAATGGGCCTCAAAATAAGAAATTTGATATCAAAATCAACTTTAAAATAACCAGTAACATTCAAGATGATGATATCAACCATAACGATAAATATTTTTGGAGGGAAAGAAAAATAACACTTTTTTATCATATTTTTAACTTATCCCATCATAATTTTAATCGAATTTCAACTGTAGGCACTGATTGGATGCATAATTAAATTTCACAACCAATGAGTACACACCGATAGAACCACTTTGAGATAAACTAGAAACACATGAAGAATACATGTTTCTTTAAAGAAACATATTTTTTGAAAGAAACATGGGGTGAGTGCGAGAGGTTTGTGGTTGAAAAAGTGGTAAGGGCATGATTAAGAATGTGCACTCGTAGGAATGCGTGCATATTCTTAGGAACGTGAACACATTCCTATACCTATAGGTTTGGATGTGTCCAAACCTCCATGTGGATTACCACATACGTTTAGTTGTAGGAAAGCATGCACATTCTTAAGAATGTTTGTGTGGTACTAATAACACGCACGTGTTCTTAGTGATAAAATTATTTAAAGGGCCCGAGAGTGATTTCTTCCCATTGTACAGAAAGTGCGCTCACGTTTCTCTCATTAGGAAAATATAGTGGAGCTAGAGAGGAGGAAGAAAGGGAGGAGGGGGTCATTATGTCTAGGTATGTTATATTTTTCTTAATTTTAATCCAATTTAATGTTTTTCTCCCAATAATCTAAATTAAAAAGATTTGTAATTTTGTATTTTAAATAAAAAAGGAACCTAATTTACATTATATGAATTTTAAATTGTAGCATATATAATACAATGGAACCCCAAGACAATATAAATCGCTCAGAAGAAAACATGGAATATTAAAACCCCAACCCACCACCACCATACAATGTAAACATTGAAATTGATGAGGGGTTGGTTATATTACGAACCCTTGAGGAACAATTAAGGGAGACTAGAGAGCCCAACGAAGTCTCCTTGGCCACTTCTTTGGACATCATTGTGCATTCCATTGCAAGTACCCAAGGGAAATTGACCTCTATTTCTGATTATAGGGAACAAATGTATGAGTACTATAGAACTGGTTTAGACAGAAACCAAGTCAAAAAACTGGGAATTTCAAAACAACAAATATTTTCTATTTTTAGGGATCCTAGAAATCGACAATAACTACCATTGACCAGGAAATGCATATCCATTGACTGGTGCCTCCATCCCTAGATTAGTCAAAACTAGATGGATAGGTGGTATATGGTTTTTGATAAAACTCCCTCAATAACAATGAGATTCCCTTATATTTTCTCAGGAAATCATGCGTTAAGTTTATTATGGGTAAGCATGTGAACTACTTTGAAATTGTTGACTTCCATGTGGTGGGTTGAGGGTCCACACAGGACCAAGATCATACCAGACGTGACCCCATGTTAGGTCCTTGTCCCCACAAGAGAAGTCTTGAACCTCTACCCAACATACTCCTGTTGCAGATAAGTTGCAACATGTACAACTAGTCATCTCATAATTGACTCATAGCCTAGTGCAACACAATAGATTTGTTGCACTATCTCAGCAGGAGGTGCCTGATCCATATTTTCTGAGTAGAATGAAATGAATACATATTATTATCAAAATATTATTAACACAAAATAACATATATACAATAAAATTGGTTTCTATTCAATAAGGAAATAAGATGAAACTGTAAAATGCAGCGGAAAATAAGCTTGCTAGAATGGTGGTGGATTATCTCTGAGAAGAGATGTGTCGATTGTGGTCATTTTCTAGGAGATGATTACAATGATGCTCTCAAGGAATTTTTACAATAAACATGAACTTCAAAAACCATAAACATCCAAAAACCTAACCCTAGGAGATGAAGCGCCAAAAGTCACACGAGCCTCGTTTGGGTAAGTTAGTACATCAACTTCCCTGGGTGGTAACTTCTGCATACAATCTCTGTTTCAGGCACACGATATCCCTTTGGAATGGTCTATCCAAGGAATACACATATTTCATGTGGCGATCCCTACACATGTTGATTGTGGCGAGCCCTAAAAAAGTTGTTTAGGGCCTCAAAATGATCCCGAAAGTCAGGGACTCGAAAACTAGGAAAAAACTGTCGAACTGGAAAACTGCCAAAATGAGCCAGTTGAAATAGGTGGGAGGCCATCGACATCCATATGGATCAATCCTCCCCCCTTAGGAAGAAATGGTCTCCATTGCATTGATTTCCCCCATTAGATGAGGAAATTTCTGCTGAATTTTGCCTCGGGTGAGCTACTTTCCTTGGTGCAGAAACTGCCCTTCTTTAACAACTCGATTTTTGGATTATTGGATTTTTTTTTCCACAATCTGATTATTGGATTCATTTTGTATGAATTTGGGGTTGATCTATGTTGGTGTCAGTTGTTCTTCTATCTCTAAGGTGTCCAATAATGGTGGGAAATAAGGTCGAAGGAGATCCACGTTGAACACTGGGTGCAGGCCAAGGAAAGGAGGAATGTTGAGCTCAAAAGAATTATCACCCACAACCTTGGTGATGGTGTACAACCCATAAAGGAGTGGGAGAAGCTTCTGATGGGGTCTGGTAAGGCATTCTTTCTGCAAATACAACCAAACTTTGTCACCCACCTGAAACTTATGTGGCACCCGGTGTTGATCATGGAGATGTTGGTATTTGTCATTGGACTTCTGTAGGATATCCTAGACCTGTTGGTGGATGTGTTGGATTCACTCAATGAACCGAGTTGATTTTTCATCTTTAGTTGGAGTAGGAGATGAGTCAGCCGAGTTGACCACAAGGGGTAGTGAAACATCTATGGGACCCAATGGTTGGAATCCCAACCCCACCTAAAAGGGTTTGTGGCCAATTGAGCTATGCAAGGCTCGATTGTATCTATGTTGGACATAGGGAAGAATTTCATCCCATGTGATAGGGGGCTTACAATTATACATGCGTGGGATATGCACGATCATTCGATTTACGACCTAGGTTTTTCCATTTGTCTGGGGGTAGAAGACTGTGGATTTGTTGAACTTGGTATCAAGAAGTGACCAGAGGCTCGACCAGAATGAGCTAAGAAATTGACTGTCTCGATATGAGACAATGGTTTGTGGGATTCCAAAATGTACACAGAATCGTTCAAGGAAGAGCTTGGCAGTGGCCTCTGCTATGATGCTCTTCTTGTAGGTGGCCATACTATCCATCTTAGAAAAGTGATCAACAACCACAAAAACACAGTCATTTCCCCTATTGGTGGACATGAGTCCTGACATGTAGTCCATGGAGATGGATTCCCATGGCCTATCAGGAGTAGGAAGAGGCATGCACATGCCCTGTTTCTTAGTGATCTTTTTGGAAATAACACAGGTAGTGAAGGACCTGATATACTTCCTGACCTCCTATCGAAGTTTCGACCAATAGAAACGTTTCTGCAGCATTGCCACTATATTTTCGATGCCGAAGTGTCCTTCCACCCGACTGTAGTGGGATTCCTAGATCAGATTCCCTCGCTCGCTTGATGGAACGCATATATGGTCCAAACAACACAACAAACCATCATGCAGAAGGAAATTAGAGACAATTGCATTTGCACCCAACAATTGGTAGGTGGTGGAGAAGTGTGGGTTTGTCTCATAGAGTTGGGGCCATCCAGAGGTCTCATGGCCACATGAGTCTATCACTGTGGTGAGTGTCATAACTGGTTGTTTGTTAAGGAAATCAACGATGTGGTTGGTGCTTCCTATTTTATAGTTGATGTTGAGGTGGAATTTCTTCAAGTATGTGTACCACTTCTGATAGTGACCATTCTGCAATTTTCCTTGTGTCTGCACGAACTACAGTGGCTTATGATCAGTGTGGATGACTGTCTCATTCCCAAGAATGTAATGTCTCCATTTGCATCTGGTTTGCACTATGGATTACATTTATTTTCCCTAAGTAGGGTACTTACAGACAACATATGATAGTGTCTCACTATGATAGGCCACAAGGTGGCCGTGCTAAGTGAGAACGACGCCCACAACATAGTCTAAAGCATCTGTCTCAATATCAAAGGGTAGTTGCATGTATGGTAGTGAAAGTACCGAGGATGAGCATAAGAGTTGATTCAAATCATCGAACTCTTGTTTTTGGGACTGACCCCACAAAAATTTCACCTTACCACCACCTCTAGTTACTTAGCTAAGGGCCCATACAATATAGGAGAATCCCAACACGAACCTGCGGTAGAAATTGGCAAGGCCCAAGAAGCTTCAAAGCTCAGTGAGTGTGGTTGGGGTTGGTTAGTCACGGATGACTTGGATATTGGATAGATCCACATGTACACCATGTTGATCAATGATGTATCCCAGGTAATGGACCCTGTCCATGTTGAAGGAGCATTTTTCCAAGTTGGCGTATATCTTGTGTTGTCACAGGGTGTGCAGAACCTATTGAATATGTTGCAAGTCTTCTGCCCAAGTCTTGTTGTAAATGAGAATGTCATCCAGATACACCACTACAAAAGTATTGGTGAATGGTCATAGGATATCGTCCATCATCCTCATGAAATTGGCTGGAGAATTTTTCAAGCCAAAGGGCATGACCAACCATTCGAAAAGACCTTCCTTTGAATTGAAGGCGGTATTCCATACATCTGTTTGTTCTATCAGGACCTGGTGGTAGCCAGACTTTAGATCAATCTTACTGAAGTATTTGGCCCCTGTGAGATGATCAACAAGGTCATCGATTTTGGGAATCAGGTACCAGTTTCTAAATGTGATTTTATTGAGGGCCCGATAATCAATGCAGAGTCATCAGGTTCCATATTTGTTCTATACCAACACGATTGGGCTCCCGCAAGGTGATGAGATATGACATATGTGCCCCTTGTGGAGCAGTTATTGGATATGTCGCTTGATCTCCTCATTCTCTAACAGAGAGCGACGATAGACTATCCCATTGGGAAGCAGTGCATCAAGGGTCAGATCGATGGGGTGCTTGACCTAACAGTGTAAAGGTACACTGTTAGATGAGGAGAAGATATCCGAGTATGCTTCCATGACCTTATCCACTTTCTTTTGTTGTGTGGTGAGATAAGTCGTGGAGACCCTCGATGTGGCTGCGATCTTTCACTCATTTTGAGAGCAAATCACGAAGAATACAAACTTCCCCATTTGAGAGACGACCTTCCTGCATTGCTTGGAATATATCAAGGAAATAGCACTAGGTGGGACTGCCTCTGGTATCCTGTACAATTTCTTGTTCAAATTAATAATAACACTACGAGGCTTAGACTCATATACAACATGGAATTTCCATAAATATGGTTGGCCCAAAAGAACATTACAAACTTTGAAAGGGGAAAAATCACACAATACCTCGTCTTTGAAGGGCTTGATGTCGTATGACAAGCAACATTTTTGGCTGACATGGATGTCGCTTCCTTGGTGGAGCCATCTGATGGTGTAGGGATGTGGGTGCAACGTTGTTGATAGGGAGAGTCGGTTGACAACCTCTGTTGAGATGAGTTTATTCTAGCTACCACTATCAATAATGAAGTGCAGCAGGGTACCCTTCACCCGCATCTATGAATGAAAAATGTGCTCATCTTCCTCTAGCTCATCTGGTTCACCGGGTTGGAGCTTGGTGGTAGCAATGGGTTCTGAGTCAATGATCATTTTCCCCCTTTCTAGTTCAGACTCAGAGTCGTAAATCGCATCTGATTTAGATGATTTCACCTCAGCCACCAACGACTTCTTTGGGCGGGAATCAACAGTGTTATGCCAGGGGCTCTTATGGAAGTTGCACCACTTCTCGGTATATTTCTTTTCCTTTCTGGTGTCCTTCTTTGCTTGCGGTCTGGACTAGTTTTCCTGAGGTGTTTTATCTTTCCTCTGTCCTTTGTTCTACGAGTTGGGGCTTCCCTTTCCTTGATTTTGCTGTGAGGGGTTCCCAAGCCCAAATTTCCACGTCTTTTGTTTGAGCTTCTACTCGATTTTGACGACATAGCAGTAGGTTGCACCCAAGGATGAGATGTCCATAAAATCCATTTCATCCTAGATGTATCTATGCAGACTATCATGATACTTGAGCACCATATGTCACTCATAATATTTGATACCCAATTTGGTGCGCAAGGTATGGAAGATATTTGTGAACTCGGGCACTGCTTGGTCTCTTTCCTGCTACAATGTGGTCCATTTTGTATATAGGTTGTTATAACTTCCAACAGGGTAGTATTGTTCCTTAATAACATCTCTCAAGGAGTCACAGGTGACCACGACTGTAAATAATGAGGGTTCCTCTGTTTCCTTTTTCTCATAGAAATTTTCCCACCAATATTTGACATCGGGAACGACTTTGAGGAGTGCAAAAGTAATATTTTCTCTATTTGAGAAGTTATGGACAGAGAAATAACCTTCTAGAAGATTCAAACATTTTTCTACAACATATCCGTCTATCTGACCTTAAAATATAGGAATATCGAAGTTAATTTGTACCTTGAATGGGGCATCACCTCTGTTTGAGGAAGATGTGTCACCTGTTGGTAGCCGCTGAAGGATTTGCACAAAACTATCCATCATCTTGTTCCTCTGTTGTGTGAGGGATTCCTCAAGCAACATTTTGAAGGGATCTCTTGTCCCATCGTATTTCTTTTCTCCCACCATGAGAGGTCACTTGGGCGTGCCAGAGATTTTTTCCTCAAGAGAAACAAGCTCGAGACCCAATTGTTTGTACCCTGACCTCGTTGGAGACATGCATTAAGAACGAAAAGGAGAAGACCACTCTGATATCAATGATTCATATTTTATGAGAAGAATGAAATGAATACAAATTATTATCAAAATATGCTTAACATGAAATAACGGATATACAGTAAAATTGGTTTCTATTCAATAAGGAAATAAGTTGAAATTGTAAAATGCAGCAGAAAACAAGCTTGGTAGAATGGTGGTGGATTATCTTTGAGAAGATATGTGAGGGCTATGCTCATTCGCCAAAAGATGATTACAATGAGGCTCTCAAGTCATTTTTACAATAAACAGGAATTTCAAAAACCCTACACATACAAAAACCTAACCTTAGGAGATGAAGTGCCAAAAGTCATGTGGGCCCCATTTGGGTAAGTTAGTACATCAACTTCCTAGGGTTGTAACTTTTGCATACGATCTTCGTTTTAGGCGCATGATAGCCCATTGGAAAGTTCTATCCGAGGAATACACATATTTCCTATGGAGATCCCTACACATGTTGAATGTGGTGAGCCCTAAAAATGTTGTTTAGGGCCTCAAAACGGCCCTGAAAGTCAGGGACCCGAAAACTAGCAAAAACATATCGAACTGGAAAACTGCCAAAATGAGCCAATTGGAATAGGTGGAAGGCCACAAACATCCATATGTATCAGTGAATTCCAGTGACATTAATAGAGGTTTGTATTTTCAGTATGCATCTTGCTGCAATTATATGCATAATAGATAACCAACATAAATTTATCAACCATGATTCGTAATCAGCAGAGTTACTACACTATATGTGCCAACAATAGGTGATTTGACTATGCCTAGTAAGTATAATAAAAATTTCAGTTTCACACTATGCATAATTCAAATAACATTAATTAAAGAAGGAAATTTAACAACTGACATGCACTCGAAAGACTCTTCTATTTCAACAAATAACTAGTACATGAAACAAGGTTTTCCACTTGCTGGCTCAAGAAGACGAAAGACGAAATATTGCCTTGTTCCTGTAATGACACACTTTGAAATAAATTCCTACATATATCCTCATACTCAATCAAATGTGGTATAAAGGATACTCTAATACATTCTTCAAATCTTGAAACCTTGAAAAAGAACTGTGTAATTTATTTACTGGGAGTAGAATCCATTTACTAGTTCATGTAATGCAAGAGATGTAATTATCAAATGGCTCCTTGACTAACACACGTTGCAACTCTCTACAAATTCTAAAAATTAACTTAGATCCATGAATGTAAATAATCAAACTTCAAAAATTGTTAAACCTATCCTATCGTGTGTATTTCTAGCAAAGCATTAACGAAGTACAGGAAAATTGTAAGTTAGTATTGGAAGGAGATGAAGAGGTACATGAATAGAGATCTACACTAACAATTTACAATAACCTTACTAAGATGGACCGGTGGGCCCTTGCCGATGCCAACATGGAATATTTTAGATCACAAGATGCTAAATTCTAAAAGTCACATAAGATCATTGAAATAAAACTTATATTAATTTTCAAGAACTGTAAATTCGATCACATAAAATACATCTTCAAGTGTAGAAACATATCATTATATCACATTACATCTCCCTCCCCCTTCTCAGTACTCCTTAATTCATATTTATACAAGCAAATTAAATGGAAATGGATCAGAACAAATCCCCCAACTTTGAATTCATTCAAACTGTTTACACACAAAATCTTGTTTTTTCACCAGATATTACAAATTCAGGTTAAAGATCCTTCAATATCTCTCTACCCATTGTGAATTTTTAGAAATGAGTTTTGGGTTTTGTAGCTAGCTAGATTTTCTAAAATCTAGTTGGTGGTTTTGTAGGATCCGCTTCCATCCGCACGAAAATCAAGGCACAATATGGAAGTTTAGGAATATTTGTTGATTTTTGGCTGAATCGTTCCCCCTGATCTAGAGGTACACATGTGCGAGATGGGTGAATTATAACACATGATTCTTCATGTCAATGCCATTCTAGAGAAAATCCATGTTTCCAAATTTCAATATTCACCCTCATATGCTCGAAAATCGAGCCAAAAATATGGTACCAGATGACTTCTAGAATGTTCTGGTGCATGTATCAGATGACTTCTAGTGCAGGTACCGGATGACCTTGAGTGTTTTCTCAGAACCATGTCTTAATACGATTTCCACATCAAGGTTATTAGATGGAATAAAGCACCTAGATAACTATTCTAACTATCAATAAACCATGAAAATCATAGGCTAAACGTTTATTACCTCATGTACACCAAGAGATAACCAAATGAGTGTATCAGTGAGAAAAATGAATGGATTACTCATAGTTTTAAGGAAACATAATCAATATGGGTCGCAAAAGTAAGGTGACTATGGATCTCAAAAAAGAGACCCAATAATTCATAGGAGAGTACAGTGAGGAGCGGGCACATGGACATAGAAGTCATCCATGTGAACCTCACATATGCTCGATTTGTGGGAAGACATGCTATGGGCCTATAGAGCCCAATGGAAAACATATCTTCATGGAGGAGGTTAGTATCTTAACCCTCTCTATGTTATTCATCGTTATATATTTATTTTGTATTGTGTGTATTTATATAAATATTTGACTGTATGTTATTTTGTAGTTGTTGTGTCCCAGCACTAGACCCTCTACTCCTATGGATGCATCAATTCCTAGACCCACCAATGATGCAGTAGTAGAGGAAACATGTTCATTAGGTGCACGATACACATATGTATGTATCACATTTGATAGATTCAACATAGTCATTTATTTATTTTATGGCATCCTAATTTTTTTTATATGTTCTTGTGTTTCTATAGGATTTGGCACCAGGCAATGTCGACGATTGTCCATCTAGGATGGAAACGTCACCAGTTTCACAGGTATCACGTGTAAAGTTAAATATCATATAATTCTCAAATTATGTGTGTTTATGTTTTTGAATTTTACTATTTGGTACTAATAGTTCAATTTTATTGATATGTATGTAGGTCGCCGATATATTTTCTAGGTATAGTAGTATTTCACGCCGTAGGAACTTGGGCGTTTCTTCTAGGTTACCTTTCTCTAGGCATAGGGTGTTGCAATCACTTGTACATCCTATGAGTGTCCATCGCAGACCACCTGTCTTCCACCGACCCCCACCGCCACTTTCGACCCCATAAACAAAGACTGCCACAATAGAAGTTGTCTCGGCGCAGGTTGTACAACCTAATGCTCCATATTCAAGTGAATCTCCATCAATTCTTGAGATATTCATGTTGCGATAATGCATTGATGATAATTTTTTATGTTTCATGATTTTTTTTTACGCATATTTGTTTAATTTTCTTGACTTGGTCCTTCTAAATGATGTAGGGTGGCATTGCATAGACACTGAGGTCATGAAGGAGGGTAACACCCTCATTATTGACAATTTCATATGTGGTGAGTTGTCTTAGGTTAAATTACTAAGTATCATTGTCCTTGCCTATTAATTCATTGATGAAAAAAACTTATAACATTGTTTATTCTTTATGCAGTCTCCAAAGCGTCAAAGCATGCCCAGGCCTAGAACCTCTCAAGGTGCATCCTTGAGAAAGAGAAGAAAGATAGTTTTCCAAGATGCTCATGAGGGTGGCAAGGGTGGTAATAGTCAACGATTGACCAACTACTGCCATTTTGTATCTAGGCCACTATATAGGTATTTTTTTTTTTT
>ML794942.1:155828-175119 GCA_009831015.1 Picea engelmannii
TATATATATATATATATATATATATATATATATATATATATATATATATATATATATATTTCATGGCATGTTTTTTTATGAATCTCATTGTTTCTACATTTAATGTTGATGAATATATGAATTTCAAAGTGTATGAATTTTATGTGTATTAATCCCTTGATTTGTTTCTAAAGTGATTATAAATACTTACATTATGCGCATTAAGGAATAACTTATGGCGGAAAATATTGCTAAGTGTTAAATCCATAAGAAATTAATGGTTCTCAAATAGCATTGCTTGTTAATCAACCATGTATCTCTACATCATTGATAGAACATTCCTTCTGAATTATTTGCATGAATGTTGCGGATATACATATTATAACTCACAACCAACAATATGGACTACCTCTTGAATCATCTCCATCTAAATCCAATGACAATACACACTCAAATAGTGGTCACTTGAAAACATTGTGACCTAAAAAATGGCATATTACAATAATTTATTATAGAAATAAATTCTATCATTTATCTTATACATAATTGTAAATCACTTAACAATTTCAAATCAATGATATTTTCTAGGGAAGACACATTATTCCCCTCTTTATATGGATGACATATACAAAATCATTTGATTGATGTGTAACCCTTCATAAATGCCAAAAAGACTAGTCAAGGACTCATTAATGCACATGTTTATTTTGATTTTGTAGTGGGTATATGTAAATTTTGTTAAACCCATCAATTATTAATAAGATTTATTTAGTATTCCATGATTTCCACTAAACTTATTGATTTTTATCAATAGAACTAGAGAGTTCACATGGAAACTAGATATTAGAATGGGTATCATTTTCCACCTACAAATAAAGGTTTTGAGGTTACGTTTCATGACACACCATAGAAACTATTGCTCCGCTACCAAAATTCCTCCAGTGAGACATGAAAACATTATTCTTTTCCCTTCACCATCTACGAGAGTTTATTTCACATTCCTACTCAATTTTTGGGTTAGAGCAAACAAAGATACAAAGGACCCTCCAAAACCCAATCCCACAAACATGTTGATGCCATGCCATGCCATTGTCATGCGATTTTCATTCCTTGCCAAGTAATTCCATGGCATGCCATTTCCATTTCCTCTCCATTGTCAAACCTTTCCATACCATTCCATTTCCATGCCTTGCCAAGCCATTCCATGCCATGACATTGCCATGCCATTTCCATGCCTTGTTATATAATGCCAATGCTATGGCTTTCCAAGCCATTCCATGGCATACCATTTCCATTCCATTTCTTTGGAATTCCATTTACATTCCATTCCATTTCTATGTCATTTCCATGCCATGCCATTTCCATGCCTTGCAAATCCATGCCATGACATGCCATTGTCATGTAGCTTCCCATGCCTTGTCATGTAGTTTCCCCTTTTATATAAAAATAAATATAACTTTCCATTTCCATGCCTCCCCAAGCCAATAAACAATATTAACTAATTTACAACATGATAAATATAACAACCCTTAACACAAGTAATCATTAAATGAAAGGGGGCTGCAAATCCAAGCCTAAACTAGGGTTTTAATAACAAATTCTTGTTAAAATGTGAGATGACACACAACAACCCTAGAATATTCAAGACATTGTTTCTATGCTTACCAATCCATGCCATGACATTGTATTTCCTTGCCAAGCCATGTCATTGTCATGTAGCTTCCCAAGATGGCACATACCAACCCTAGAATATTCAAGACATCATTTCCATGGAACATAACATCCATAGAATATTGAAGACATCATTTCCATGCCTTTCCATGCCTTTCCATGCCATTCCATTTCCATTCCATTTCCAATCCATTCCATGCATAAAATTATGCCAAGCCATGCCATGCCATTCCTACAATATTCAAGATATCAACTCCTTGCATTGTATTTCCATGCCATGCCTTTACTTTCCATGTCTTTTCTTTCCATTCCTTTCCATTAAATGCCATGCATTTCCTTTCCTTGACATGCCATGCATTTCCTTACCATGAATTTCCATGAATTTCCTTACCATTCCATTCCATACCATGCATTTTATTTCCTTATGATGCCATGCCATGCAGGACTTGTCATACATTGCCTTGTCATGACATGCCTTGCCTTGCCATGGTATGGTATGATATGCCTTACCTTGGCATGATATAGTATGGTATGGTATGCCTTTCCTTTAAATGGTATGGTAAGGTATGCCTTTCCTCGCATCGTAGGGTATGGTATGGTATTGCATGGTATGCCTTGCATTTCCATGGTATGTATGGTATGGTATGCATTTCCTTGTCATTTCCTTGTATGGTATGGTATGGTATGGTATGCCTTGCCTTGACATTGCCTTGTATGGTATGGTATGGTATGGTATTCCTTGCCTTGCATGGTATGGTAAGGTATGGTATAGTATTTTTATGGTATGCCTTGCTTGCCATTTCCTTGTATGTTATGTTATGGTATGGTATGGTATGCCTTGCCTTGCCTTGCCTTTCCATTTTCTTGCCTGGTATGGCATGGTATGGTATGCCCTACCTTACCATACCTTTTCATGCCTTGCATTGTCTTGTCTTGCCTTGCATGGCCTTACCTTTCCTTTCATGGTATGGTATGGTATTGTATGGTATTCATTTCCTTGCCTTGAATGGTATGGTATGGTATTGTATGGTATTCATTTCCTTGCCTTGCATGGTATGGTATGGTATGCATTGCCTTGCAATTTCCTTGCATGGTATGGTATGGTATCCATTGCCTTGCAATTTCCTTGTATGGTATGGTATGCATTTCATTGTATGTATGGTATGGTATGATATGGTATGTTATGGTTATGGTATGCATTGCCTTGCAATTTCCTTGCATGGTATGGTATGGTATGGTATTCATTTCCTTTCCATTGCATTGTATGGTATGCATTGGAAATGGTATGGTATGCATTTCCTTGTGATTTCTTTGCATGGCCCTCCCTTGTTTTTCATCGTATGGCATGGTATGCATTTCCTTGCCATTGCATGGTATGGTATGGTATGGTATGTCATTTCCTTGCCTTGCCTTGCATGGTATGGTATGGTATGGTATGCATTTCCTTGTCATTTCCTTGCATGGTATGGTGTGGTATGGTATGCATTGCCTTGTCTTTCCATGTCTTTACATGCATTGCATGATATGGTATGGTATGCCTTGCCTTTCCTTTCCTTGCATGGTATGGTATGGTATGGTATGCATTGGTAATGGTATTTAATGGAAATGGTATGCATTTCCTTGCCATTGTATGCTATGCATTGGAAATGGTATGGTATGGTATGGTATGCATTGCCTTGCCATTGCCTTGCATGGTACAATATGGTATGGTATGCATTTCCCTTCCATTTCCTTGTATGATATGAATTGGCAATGGTATGGTATGGTATGGTATGCATTGGCAATGTAAATGGTATGCATTGCCTTTCCATCGTATGGTATGCATTGGAAATGGTATGGTATGGTATACATTGTATTGGTATGGTATGGTATGGTATGGTATGGTATGCATTTCCTTTCCATTTCCTTGCATGGTATGGTATGGTATGGTATGAATTTCCTTACCATTTCCTTGTATTGTATGCATTAGAAATGGTATGGTATGGTATGCATTGGCAATGGAAGTGGTATGCATTGGCAATGGTACACATTGCCTTGCCAGCGTATGGTGTGGATTGGAAATGGTATGGTATGGTATGCATTTTATTGGTATGGTATGGTATGGTATGGTATAGTATGGTATTCATTTCCTTGCCAATTCCTTGCATGGTATGGTCTGGTATTGTGTGCATTTCCCTGCCATTTCCTTGTATGGTATGCATTGAAAATGGTATGGTATGGTATGCATTGGCAATGATATGCATTGTCAATGATATGCATTGTCTTGCCATCATATGGTGTGCATTGGCAATGGTATGGTATGGTATGCATTTCCTTGCCATTTCCTTTCATTATATGGTATGGTATGGTATGCATTTCCTTATTGTTTCCTTGTATGGTATGGTACGGTATGGTATGCATTGGAAATGGAAATGGTATGCATTTGCAATGAAAATGGTTTGGTATGGTATGGTATGGTATGCCTTGCATTTCCTTTTAATTCCCTTGTGTGGTATGGTATGGTATGGTATGGTATGGTATCTTATGGTATGAAAGGCAAGGAAAGGTATGGTATTCCTTTCCTTGCCTTGGTATGGTATGGTATGATATGATATGGTATGATATGGAATGATATGATATATATTTCCTTGCCATGCCTTTCCTTAGCATGCCTTGCCATGGTATGGTATGTATTGTCTTACCTTGGTATGGTATGGTATGATATGATATGCCTTTCTTTGCCTTGGTATGGTATGGTATGGTATGCCTTGCCATGCCTTTCATTTCCGTAACTTTCCATGTCTTGTCTTTCCATACCATGCCTTTCCATCCCATTCCTTTCCATGTCATTCCATTCCATTCCATGCCTTGCCTTGCCTTCACTTGCCATGCATTTTCTTTTCCATGCCATACCATCCCATGCCTTTCCATACCATGCCATTCCTTTCCATGCCATGCCTTTCGATACCATTTCATGCATTTCCATACCTTGCCATGCCTTTCCATGAAATGACATGTCTTTAAATTCATTTACTTTCCATGCCATGCCTTGTCATACTATGCCTTTCCATGCCATGCCTTTCCATACCTTGATATACCTTCTCTTTCCACGCCTTTCCTTGCATTCACTTGCCATGCCATGCCATATCATGCCTTGACTAAATGAACAAGTTTAATACATAAATAATTATTTTACAAAATGAACAAGTTTAATACATAAAAATTACAATCAAAGGATTCATTAAGCATGTAATTCTACAACTTTTTATCCCATATATCTTATATAAAAATACTTGAATGGGAATTCCAATGTTTTTCTCAGTGACGCATAGTGCAATTTCCGAAGAGGAGGTCGATTTTCAAGAACATTGTGTCGGGAATTTGTGGTTAGTGTACTCATATGGGCCTAGGAAAAATAGACTTGTGGGAGCCTACAAAACTCCATTATGCCACTCAATTTGGATTTTATGCCCCCAGTTTAAATTGGCCACATGTCCCTGAATGGATTGAGGCGACAAGTTGAAAATTGAGATAAAAATAAAAATGTGACTCAGATGGGTGAACCATCAGTTGCATTGGATCCGTAGCACTGGGTTTCAGCTAGGGTGGCCCTTCTTCTGTCATTCTGTTCATTGGAAAACCGTTTGTGGGAGTATCTCCGACACTAGGGTTTTGGTCAATGAGGAATAATTCAATTTTTGAAGAGTAGGTATATTTTAAAGAAAATTGTGTCAATAATTTGTGGGTAATGTAGGCACATGGTCCTAGGCCAAATAGACTTGTGGGAGCTTACAAAAGTCTATTATTCCTCTCGGTTTGGATTTTATGCCCTCGGACCAAATTGGCCACATGTCCTTGAATGGGTTGAGAAGACGAGTTACAAGTCATGATAAAAATCAAACAAAGAATCATATGGGAGAACCATTAGTTGCATTGGATCTAGGGCATCGGGTGTCACCTAGGGGGGGTACTCTTCTATCATTTCGTCCACCAGAAAACTGTTTGTTGGACTATCTTCGAAACTACGGTTTTGGTCAATGAGGCATAGTGCAATTTCTGAAGAGGAGGTCGGTTTTCAAGAAAAAATTGTTGGGAAATTGAGGGTAGTGAATTCACATGGGGTTGGGCCAAATATACTTGTGAGAGATTACGAAACTTCATTATGCCGCTCATCTTGGATTTTATGCCCCCAAGACAAATTGACCACATGTCCCTAAATGAATTGAAGAGGCGAGTTGAAAATCACAATAAAACTCAAAGCGATACTTGGATGGGTGAACCATCAGTTTCATTGGATCCGAAGCACCAGGTTTTAGCTAGGGGGTTCCCTCTACTATCATTTTGTCCACTGGAAAACCATTTGTTGGAGTATCTCTAGCACTAGGTTTTTGGTGAATGAGGAATAATGCAATTTCTGAAGAGGAGGTTGATTTTCAAGAACACTGTGTTGGTCATTTGTGGGCGGTGTAGTTGCACGGGCCTTGGCCAAATATACTTGTGGGAGCTTACAGAACTCTGTTCCGCCACTCAGTTTTTATTTTATGCCCCCCATACCAAATTGGCCACATGTCCCTAAACGTCTTGAAGAGGAGAGTTACAACTCATGATAAAAATCGAACCGAGACTCATATGTGAGAACCGTCAGTTTCATTGGATCTAGAGCACTGGGTTTCATCTAGGGGGCCAATCCGCTGTCATTATTTCCATCGAAAAACCATTTGTTGAATTATTTCCATAACTAGGGTTTTTGTCAATGAGGCATAATGAAATTTATGAAGAGGAGGTCGATTTTCAAGAACACTGTGTCGGGAATTTGTGATTAGTGTATTCATGTGGACCTTGGAAAAAAAGACTTGTGGGAGCTTACAAAACTCTTTTATGCCTCTTGGTTTGGATTTTATTCCCCTAGACCAAATTGGCCACTTGTCCCTAAATGAATTGAGGAGGTGAGTTGCAACTCATGATAAAAATCAAACCATGACTCATATGGGAAAACCATTAGCTGCATTGGATGTAGAGCGTCGGGTTTCAGCTAAGGGGGGGGCTCTGCTATCATTTCTTCCACCGTAAAATATTTTGCTGGAGTATCTCCGACACTAGGGTTTTTCTTAGTGCTTATTACATATGTATGACAATATAACACCTTGTTAGGATATACATGGAAAGGAAAGTGAAGGCAAGGAATGGCATGGAAAGGCAAGGCATGAAATGACATGGAAAGGAATGGTATGGGAAGGCATGGAATGGAAAGAAAAGGCATGGCATGGTAAGGAAATGATGGCATGGAATGTAAAGGTAAGGCAAGGCAAGGCAAGGAAAGGCATGGAATGGAAAGGAAAGGCCTAGCATGGATTAGCATGGAAAGACATGCTATGGGAAGGAATGGCATGGAAAGGCAAGTCTTGTCATGGAAAGGAAAGTGAAGGAAAGGAAAGAAAAGACATAGAATGGGAAGGCTTGGCATCAGATGCGAAGGCATGGAATGGAAACAAAAGGCATGGGAAGACATGGCATGGAAAGTGAAGGCATGACAAGGCATTAATGGAAAGGCAAGGAAATGAAAGGCATGAATGGAAAGAGAATGAAAGGAAAGGAAATGCAAGGCAAGGCAAGGCATGGAATGACAAGGAAAGGAAAGGCTAGTGAAGGCAAGGCAAGGCAAGGCATGGAATGACAAGGTAAGGAAAGGAAATTGAAGGCAAGGAAAGACATGCCAAGGAAAGGAATGGAATGGAATGACATGATAAGGAAAGGCATGGGAATGCATGGCATGGAAAGTTAAGGCAATGCAAGGAAAGTGAAGGCATGGAAGGTGAAGGCAATGAAAGTGAAATAAAGGCATGACAAGGCAAGGCATGGCATGGAAAGGAAAGGTATGGAAAGGCATGGCATGACATTGAAAGGCATGGTATGAGAAGGCATGGCATAGAAATGAAAGGCATGGCATGTCAAGGAAAGACAAGGAAAGACATTGAAAGGCAAGGCAAGGCATGTCATGGAATGGAAAGGCATGGGATGGAATGGAAAGGAAAGGAAAGGCAAGGAAAGGAAAGGCATGGAAAGTAAAGGCAAGGAAAGGCAAGCAAAGGAATGGAATGGAAAGGAAAGGCATGGAAAGGCATGACATGGGAAGGAAAGGAAAGTGAAGGCATGGAAAGTGAAGGTAAGGAAAGTGAATCAAGGCATGCTAAGGTAAGGCATGGCATGGAAAGACAAGGAAAGGCATGGAATGACATGTAAAGGAATGGTATGGGAAGGTATGCCATGGAACAAAAAGACATGGCATGTAAAGGAAAGACAAGGCAAGGCAAGGCATGTCATGGAATTGCAAGGCAAGGGAAGGAAAGGCAAGGCAAGGCAAGGCAAGGAAAGACAAGGCATGGCAAGGAAATCCATGGCATGGAATGGAAAGGAAAGGAAAGGTAAGGAAAGACATGGAATGGAAAGGCAAGGCAAGGAAAGGCATGGAATGGAAAGGCAAGGAAAGGAAAGGCAAGTGAAGGAAAGGAAAGGAAAGGAAAGTAATGGAAAGGAAAGGCATGGAAAGGCATGGCATGACATGGCATGGGAAGGAAAGGCATGGAAAGGAATGGCATGGAAAGTGAAGGTAAGGCAAGTGAAGGAAAGGAAAGGCAATTGAATGCAAGGAAAGTGAAAGAAAGGCATGGCATGGAAAGTCAAGGCAAGGCATGACAATGCAACCAAAGGAAGGGTAAGGCATGGAAAGGAAATGCAAGGAATGGCATGGGATGACATGGAATTGAAAGGAAAGGAATGGGAAGGAATGTCATGGAAATTGAATGCGTGGAAAGGCATGAATGTAAAAGAAATTCAAGGCAAGGAATGAATGGAAAGACAAGGAAATGCATGAATGGCAAGGCAAGGAAAGACAAGTGAAGGAAAGTCAAGGAAAGTAAAGGAATGGTGATGCATGGAATGACATGGCATGGTAAGGAATGGTATGGAAAGGTATGGCATGAAAATGGATGGAATGACAAGAAAAGGAAAAGCATGGAAAGACAAGGCATGAATGGAAAGGAAAGGCATGAATGACAAGGCAAGGTAAGGAAAGTGAAGGAAAGGAAAGTAATGGAAAGGCATTTCATGGCATGGCATGACAAGGCATGGTATGGAAAGGCATGGAAAGGAAATTCATGGCATGGAAATGCATGGAAACACATGGAAAGGCAAGAAAAGGCGTGGAAAGGCAAGGCAAGGAATGAAAAGGAAATGAAAGGCATGGAATGAAAAGGCAAGGCATGGGAAGGCATGGCATGGCAAGTGAAGGAATGCAAAGGAATGAATGGGAAGGAAAGGAAAGGAAATGAATGAATGGAAAGGAAAGGAAAGACAAGGCAAGGCAAGGCATGGAAAAGCAAGGCATGACATGGGTATATTTTAAGGTAGGGTATATTTTAACAACATTACAAATATTTTAACAACAAAAAAAATCAATCCAAAATTATTCGTTTAGCATACCTAGATGATCATTCAAGTATATTATCAAGATCATTTCTAATACTAATAGTTTCCATTAACTTCTCGTTCTCAGAGTAAGGAAATAAATATCGTACCTTTGATGAGTTTTGTATTGACATTGTTTGTAGTTGGAGGTTTGTACCATTAAACAAGTTTGTAAAGTGGTATACAACTTGACATGGTTTAAAATATTGAAATACATAACCACCTTTCTTTTGTGTTCTTGCATTCTATGTCAGATATTATCCTTTAATAACCATCGACACAATCATAAATTCAATTCCTTCAGAGTCTGTTATTGATCACATGAGGGTCTGCTTTCCCTCTAAGCATCATTCCAACCAATAATTAGTGACCCATTCATTATCTCTTGGGGAAACCACTGTGTATATGTTCCCTTCAAAAAATGGAGTACCAAAATGTGAATCCACTTAATTAACAAAGCATAAAACATTAATTCTAGTTATTCAAAATTTAACCATTGCATTCAACGAACCTAACAATACAATATCTAAGACATGATCAAAATCTACTAAAATAATTTATTGGCCCTCCTCCAATTTGGATAATTACATATTTATACGTTGACCAATGGGGAGTGGTACACGATCCCATATAGCAACCTAGTATGTCGATTCACAATCATCCCATTCATTACTACTATATGGACCACAAAAGAAAGAGAGTTTTCTCATCCATATTTCAACTATTCCATTTTTGGATGTTGTAATGGAATGGAATCGACGAGTGCCCTAGATTGTTTTTCATTCATACCACTATGATCAATCTAAATCGACCACCTGCCAAAAATGTCTATGTACATGTCATTTCTTGTGTTATTGGTCTTCATGGGTTCATGTTCCCTCTCCCATTATTGAAGCACACCATTCAACAATGGATTTTGCATCTTGAATGAGGGAATTAGTTGTGAAATTCATTTATTATCTACATAATTCTCTTTTTATGCATGTGCATGCTCCATCATGCTCCCCTTTCCCGTGACCAGACTCCAAATAGTTCCAATTGTGTGGTACGTTTATTTTTTTGTGAAACATACACAACCATTGAAATACACGAGCATGTTTGAACTGGGCTACGCAACCATCTGAACAAATCCAATGTTGATTCATCTATATGTTCTTCTCCTTAAGGTGATTTTAGAATAACAAAAAACAATGTTGTACGTAGGATAAGTCATCGCATTGATCATCTCTTATGTAAAAGTGATACTCTTTCAATATAATTATGTATGTGATATGTACCATTATGTTGACCTTCTCTAAGTGATAATATTGGCTTTGAATATCATTTTGCGGTTGAATGGTGTAGTTCTCATCAAAATCAACCAATGATAACACAATACCAATAAGAAATGTATCTCTACATATTCTAAAATGCTCGTATTTCCTTCGAGCCACATGGACATTCTAAACATAATGTTGTGTATTTTCGACGAAGTCCTTCAGGAAGTCACAAACTTGCACTTGGGATGTAACCAATTGTATTTTTTTTCTTTCTTGTCCTCTATCAACATCATATGTCACATATTTAAATATTTGCAAGGAAACCTCCTTCCTCCCCAATTCATACTCATCGTTTACATGGATGCACTTGCTCAATAATGCCATTTCACTGCACCTGGGGAATGTCCCATCTAAGCATGTTTTTTTATAAAACATACAACCCTCTGGCCTTGTACAAAAGATGTTGTGAATAAAGTCTCTAGATGACGATGACAACAATATAACTAGGCATTCCTGCAAAAGGGTGTTATGAAAAACATGATATATGTGTGTGTGTATATATATAACAAACACACACACACACACACACACAGATATATATATATATATATATATATATATATATATATATATATATATATATATATATATATATATATGTTTGTGTGTGTGTGTCATAATAATAACCATACTCAATGTGATATCTACAACGACATGTGTTACGAATTGTGTTTATTCAAGCATATTGAGGCTTGCATTTATGGAAGTATCTTTGGCCTAAGTTAAGTGCACTATGTACTATTCTGAATCTCTCATACAATTCTATCTTTGTAATGTCAAGAAAGTGTTTAATATGGGGTTCACGGTCCGTATATCCCATTCTCAATTTTATTACATCTTTTTGGTTGGAAGAATGTCTTGTTTTATCATGCCATAAATCCTAAACTAGTCCCTTAATTTCTCCAATTAACTTCATGTTAGAATGAGGTAGCCTTCTAGTGAAGACCCACAAATCTGTTGGGGCACCTGTATCGAGGCTATCCATTCTATGAGAATACTTTCTAAGGGTTTTGACATTGCATTTCAAGAGGTGAGATGTTTGTTTTAGAAAATGATGTTTTCTTGTGATCTTGCTAAAAATTGACCGAGACAAGACATGTTGGGCTGCATTGCATTCTTTAGAATGAGACTTCTTACCAATTATTTGAGAAGCATCTAGAAGGTTTATATCAACATGAAGACTTGATTCTACACTTTTGATTGCTTTAATGCCTAAAATTCTCCTAACAACTATCAAACTTATAAATTTTAACAAAGATAAAAATAATGGACATTTAGTAGCATCGAATTTTGGTTCAAAATATTCTTGAATGAATTTATAAGAGTGCTAACAAATAGTGCATTTATGTAAGTTACCTTCAAGTTATGCTAGACCAATTTCATCGACATGAATGTGTTTAAGATTTCATCATCGCACAATCCTCAATATAGGTAAGGATGATGAACCCCTATTCTGGCACTCTTGACCTCCCTATTGTGGATTTAACAATGTTTTAGTTCTTTCCTCTTCAATCACTGTCAGATCAACTGTGGGAGGAAATTGGACATGGGATTGTCTAGTTTCTGGAACATTTGACTATCCAACAGGATATTGCACCACATGACCTTCTTCACCACAATGTTGTACACAAGTTTACTCTCTAATTTTATCCATTTTATAATTACCTCCATGCAAATCCTCCATCATCTCGTCATCCACAAAAAGTTTTCTTGATGAGATATTATTTGGATTGATCTCTAATGAACTCTTGTGCTTTGCTTCTAATGATGGAAGAGAAACAATAACGTCATATATTCCACTAGAAATTCGATTTCCCTCATCTGAAAGCCCAATTTTTGGCATACATAACTTTTCTTTTTCTCTTTCTTCATCTACCTTTTCAACTAGTTTCTTTTTTCTCAGGGACTTTCTTTCTCAAATCTGATGGTTCCCCATATTTAAAGATAAAAATTGGCTTCCAAACATCCACCACAAATTTATCTTTGTATTATGTAATAAGGCACAACCAAGTGGAGATTTTTTTTTCACTTGGAAATTTTTTTCTTCCAATTCCAAGAAGACACAAGAAGATACACACAATAATTCTAATTGCACTTGGACAAATTTTTCTTCCAATTCCAAGAAGCCACAAGAAGATACAAACAAGAATTCCAATTGGACTTGGACAAATTTTTCTTCCAATTCCAAGTAGACACAAGAAGATACATAAACAAAATCCAATTTCACTTGGACAAATTTGTCTTCCAATTCCAAGAAGACATAAGAATATACAAACAACAATTCCAATAGAACTTGGACAAATTTTTCTTCCAATTCCAAGAAGACACAAGTAGATAAAAACAACAATTCCAATTGCACTTGACAAAGTTATCTTCCAAATTTTGCTACAATGATCTGGTGATAAAACAAAAGTCTCTATGAATATAACAAGAAAACTAAAAAAAGTAAAACATGTTTGTGTAGACTGTTTTTATTTGAAGTTGTCGAGGATTTTTTTCAGCCATGAGATAGATGAAGTGGGGTGTGCTTGGCATCAAAAAATTCCCAGCAGGAACATGCACGCGTTCCTGCTGAGCATAAACGACCAACAACAACAACTCAGACAAGTCATAGGAGTGTGTGTGAACTCTTAATGCAAAAGATATAACATTTAATATAAACCAAACATCTTTATGAATTCATATGTATAGGGGTATGGGGACAACTAAGGCGTAAGGGGTTAGAATTGAAAGTGTTTTCAAGGATATAAAAATGGTTAGAGCACCAAGATGTGGGTTATGTGGGTGCAAGGGTTGTACAAAAGGTATATGCATAGTGCACTCAGGGATCGAGTGTAGAGAGCGTTAAGTATTGCGTATAATTTATGCCTAGGATTATATGGAAATAAAGGGGTCTATGTCATGGTATAAATCAATCTCTAGGTCAATGTATAAATCTATATATAGCTCTATGTGGTGGTCTAATTCATGGTCTACGTCAAGCTCTGGGTCATCATCTAAATATGTCACTAGCTCTATGTCCTGGTCTAGGTCATGGTATAGGTCTATTTCATGATCTACATCATGGTCATTGTATAGGTCTAGGTCATGCTCTAGGTATTTCCATGTCTAGGTCTTGCTATGTTTAGGTTTAGTTCTAGTTCTTGACATGTCTAGGTCAAGGCCATTTATTTCCTTGCGATGTAGGGAGGAAAGATGCTGAGAGAGGAAGAAAGAGAGTATGAGAGGGGGAGAGGGAAAAAAGGAGAGAGTGAGAGATATAGAGAGGGGGGCTAGAGAGTGAGAGTATGGGGGGTAGAGATTGAGAGAGTGATAGTATTTGGAGTCTATGTCATGGTCTATGTCAAGCTCTAGGTCATCACCTAACTCTAGATCTAGATCTATGTCGTGGTCTAGGTCATGGTCTACTTCAATATCTATGTCATCATATAAATCTATCTCTATCTCTATGTCATGATCTAGGTCATGGTATACATCATGGTCATTGTATAGGTCTAGGTCATGCTCCAGGTTTTTCCATGTCTAGGTATTGTTATGTCTAGGTTTAGGTATAGTTCCTAACATGTCTAGGTCAAGGTCATTTATTTCCTTACAATGTAGGTAGGGGGGATGTAGAGAGAGGAAGAAAGAGAGTGTGAGAGGGGGAGAGTGGAAGAAAAATAGATTGAGGGGCATGGATATAGATATGGGGGGTAGAGAGTGAGAGAGCAAGAGGAAGGGTGAAAAAGAAGGAAGCGGGGCTAGATTGATGAAAAGAGATCAAGGCGGGTAGAGTGGGGGAGTGAGGGGGATGCAGGGAGCGAGAGAGGGTGGGTTATATGCAATAGGTAAAGATAGAATGGGATATATATGGATTTTTTGAGAGTGTGATAGGGTGGGAGAGGAAGACCAAGGAGGGGGGGTTAGAGAGAGAGAGGTGGGAGAGAGAGTGAGAGTGAGACTAACAACAAGGAGAGAGAGAAAGAGTTGGTAGATGTAGGAGATAAAGAGGGTAGAGATAGTGGGAGGGAGGGATAAAGGGGAAGATAAAGGAGGAGATAGATAGAGAGAGAGGATGAGAAGACTTGGAGGGGGGAATAGAGAGAGAAGTTGGGGAGGGGAGGGAAAGGGAGGGAGGAGCGAGAGAGAGAGAGAGAGAGAGAGAGAGAGAGAGAGAGAGAGAGGGATTCAAACATTGATTTTGAATAAAGAATATCAAATAAACTGTAGAATTATGCTTATTTTAAAATAAAAAAGAATAATCAACATACCATAATCATCATTAAGTCATGCAAGATCATTATTAAATCGTAGGTGAATGGCCATATCCATCAAATATCATTACAAAACAAGAGGTATAAGCATAATACAATTAGGGCTTGGGTGTGCATGGGGTTAAGGAGAGAGTATAGGTTGTGTGTAGGCTGAGATGGAGGTAGGGGGCTCTAGGTGATGGTCTAGGTTTAGTTCATGGTCTAGGTCATGGTCATGTTCATATAAGTACACGTATAAGTAATCCATTGGATTAATAAAAAAAATTAACAGTTTCCTTATAGGTGAGTCTACATTTCTTTGTTGCACATATCCTTTATTCATTGTGAGACACGCATCATATTTATATGGAAAGAGAGAGAGGGAGGTAGAACTAGGGGAAAAGAGAAGGAGGCATGGAGGGAGAGAGAGAGTGAGAGAGGAAAAGAGAGAGTGAGAGTGAGACTAACAATAAGGAGTGAGAGAGTGAGACTGAGTGTGAGAGGAATGGGGGACATAGAGGGAAGGGGGGCTAGAAAGATATAAAGAGAGAAATGGGGAGAGAGTATAAGAGAGAGGGAGAGGGGGTTCTAGTGAGAGTGAGACTAAAAAAAATGAGAGAGAGAAAGAGGTGGTAGATGTACGAGAGGAAGAGAGGAGAGATAATGGGAAGGAGGGGGAGAGATAGAGGGATGAGGGGAGGTAGAGAGAGAATGTATGCGTGTGAGAGGGGGGAAGAGAAAGAAAGAGAGGGGGGTTGGACAAAGAGTGTTTGAGTGTGTGAGAGGGAGGGAGAGGGAGACGAGGAGAACATGCAGAGAGAGGTGAGAGAAAGTGGGGCAGACATAGTGGGGAGGGATAGATGTATGAGATAGAGAGATGAGAGATACTGTGATGGAGGGGGGAGGGGGGGGAGAGGGATGAAGGAAGGGGTGGAGAGAGAGTGAGAATTATTGTGAGAAGAAGGGGGGAGATAAATTGAAAGGGTGGTAGAGAGATATAAAGAGATAAATGGGGGGATAGTAGAGGAGAAAGAGGGAGGGGGATATAGTGAGAGTGATACTAACAATGAGTGAGATAAAGAGGTGGTAGATGTAGGAGAGAAATAGAGGAGAAATAGTGGGAGGGAGGGGGAGAGATAGAGGGAGGAGAGAGATACACATGGAATGTGTGAGTGTGAGAGGGGGGGAATAGAAAGAAAGAGAGGGGGGTGGAGAAGGAGTGTTTGATTGTTTTAGAGGGAGGGAGGTGGAGACAAAGAGAGAAGGTAGAGAGAGAGTGAGAGGAAGGGGGGAGAGAAAGTGGGGAGGGGTAGATCTATGAGAGAGAGAGACTAGAGAGATAAAGAGACAGAGAGGGAGAGGGAGGGAGGAAGGGTTGGAGAGAGAGTGATACTGATTGTGAGAGAAAGAGGGGATATAGAGGGAATGGAAGGTAGAGAGATATAAAGAGAGAAATAGGGGGAGAGTAGAGGAGAGAGAGAAAGAGGTGGTATATGTAGGAGAGAAAGAGAGGATATATAGTGGGAGGGAGGGGGAGAGATATAGGGAGGAGGGAACTAGAGAGATAATGTGTGAGTATGAGAGGGGGGGAGAGAAAGAAAGAGAGGGGGGATGGAAAAGGATGAGGTGGAGAGAGAGTGAGATTGATTGTAAGAGGAAGAGGGGAGATAGAGGCAAGGTGGGGTAGAGAGATATAAATAGCTTAATGGTGGATAGAAAGTGCATGTGAAATAATGTGGAAGGAAAAGAGGGGAGGTAGAGAGAGCTAGCCAACGGATGGAGGTAGAGAGTGATTCTATTAAAGTGTGGGAGGGAGAGAGAGGAAGATATAGAGGGGGGATAGAAAATGTGTGTGTGAGAGTGTGGGAGGAAGACAAAGGAAGACATAAAGGGGGGATAGAAAGTGTGAAAGATTTTGGGAGGGAGAGAGAGACAGACAAAGAGGGGAGGTAGAGAGTGAGTGTGTTAGAGTGTGGGAGGGAGAGAGAGGAAGACATGTAGGGGGGGTAGAAAGTGTGTGTGGGAGGGAGAGAGAGAAAGGAATAGTAAGGTAGTAGAGAGTGTGTGTGAGAGTGTGAGAGGGAGAGAGAGAAAAATCGAGAGGGGGGAAGAGAGAGAGGTAAATGTAGGAGAGAGGGTTAGATGTAATATAGATAGAGGAGATATAGTGGAATGGGGGGGGAGAGAGGGGGATGATGGGAGAGAGAGAGAGTGCATGAGAGTGTGAGAGGGGGAGAAAGAAAGACAAAGAGGAGGGGTATAGATAGAGTGTTAGAGGGAAAAGAGGGAGAAATAGAGGTGGGGTAGAGAGAGGGATAGTGAGAGGAAGGGAAGCAGAGAGGAAGACATATAAGGGGGGTATAGAGAGAATGAAAGGAAGAGGGGGATAGAGAGGGAGATAGAGAGGGGGAATAGAGAGAGAAAGAGGGGTAGAGAGAGTGAGACAGAGACTAAAAATGAGGAGAGAGAGAAAGGGTGGAATAGAGGTGTAAGAGAGAGGGGAGTGACGGACAAAGGGGTAGAGTGAGAGAAAGAGAGAGAGGGAGAGGGAGAGAAAAAGATAGGGGGATAGAGAGGAAATTATTTTTAGGAGTGCACACACATTCCTAGAGCGTGTGCGTGTTTATTTGAATTCAAATTTTTTGGGCGGTATTGACAAGGTGTATGGTGACCTTGTTGTCTTGGATTTAGGTTCGGTATGACAAACCTAGTGGTTCGGTCTTCAAATTCATAAAAACCTCCATTTTTGTGAATACCCCTCTATATTTTTGTCTTTGACGTTACTTTTCTATATGCTAAACAATTCAATTATTGACAAAATTATAGGCATAGATCGATTCAACTATGCAAATTTAATCTATATATATATATATATATATATATATATATATATATATATATATATATATATATATATATATATATATATATATATATATATATATATATATATATGTTTAAAATTATTATTGTTTACTATTTTTAATCTAGTTTTGTCTTCACATATAAAAATCCTAGAATACATACCTCTCTTATTTTTGCTATAATTTTTTCTCGGCTTAAAAATTTCTCAAATGAGTTATATGTGGCACTAGAGGAGACTGATACCTATGATATAAAAAAAATAAAAATTGATCATGTTAAGACCGTTTTAGCCTGCACAAACAAAAGAAGTTCTAATTTAATGCATGCCTTGACTTTGATAATTTAAAAAATATAAAAAATTTCCAAAAAATCCACGACACAAGAAAAATAGGTTCTCTACAAGTATACAAGTTTTTGGAATGAAATTCCATCGTTAAGACACTCAAGACCTGCACAAATGAAAACATATACCTTATATTTTCTTGGAAAAATAAGATACCATTGTTAGAAAAAAACAAAGTTGACCTAGTTATTCACAATGTCTATGGATAAAAGTTGTATATCCAGAAAGATAATTCAATTTCCTATGTTTCATCATCTTACACCATATTCAAATTCATTGGAAAAGTACCTTGAATAATCACTCCAAGTTAATAGATTGTTGTTTTTATATGTTTGCATTTCCACTAACACGTCATGAGAGACCATTGTTAGCTTGCACTCACCCCATGTTTTCTTCATGTATTTCTAGTTTATCTCACATTGGATCTATCAAAATTATGTAGAGTGTGTACTTTTTTAAAGACACATGTTTTCTTCATGTCTTTCTAGTTTATCTAACAATGGGTCTATCAAAAGTATGTAAAGGGTGCACCGGTTGGTTATGGAATTTGATTCTGCATCCAACGAGTGCCTACACTTGAAATTTGAATAAAATTATGATGAGATAAATAAACAATATGATAAAGAATTGTACTTTTTATTTCTTTCACTTTGAAAAATCATCTCTTATTTTATTATTTTTCTTAGGATACCCATTTTAGACCCAAAAGTTTTCTAATTCATGATATGATTATTAGACATGGAAAAATTTACTAGATAATAGGATTAAATTATAATTTTATGGAATATGTAAGTAAATATGGCTCTTGTGTCCTAATCCATTGGCCTATACAAATTATTTCTCCTAAAATACATATTTGTTTTTGTTAATATGTCATTTATAAAACCTTGAACCATGCTACTATAATTGTGTATATAAAATTTTCCATATGTTACAATTAAGGCTTGAGTTTGTAGATTATTGCAAATGAGAATGATTCACATGACCTAAATCATGGTGTGAACCCCTAAATTAGTGAGTTTTCTCCAATCCATGCTTAGGGGTGATAAAGGTTTTTCTTATGGCCTAAATTATAGGTTTTTCTTATGACCTAAATTATGGCTAGGCTAGATTGAAAACTAATGATTTTGTAATTAATCTATGGTTTCAAGGTTGAAAATATGTTAATAAAGCCATAATCCATTATACATGTATAATAGATGGAACATTTATATTGTATGAGGATTAAGGTACAAATTTCAAGGGTTGGGATTTGAAAACTAATGATTTTGTAATTAATCTATGGTTTTAAGGTTGAAAATATGTTAATAAAGCCATAATCCATTATACATGTATAATAGATGGAACATTTATTTTGTATGAGAATTAAGGTACAAATTTCAAGGGTTGGGATTTACAAAGACAGTGATTATGGCCCAAACTATAATTTAGGTTCATAA
>ML794942.1:185825-201544 GCA_009831015.1 Picea engelmannii
CCCCCCCCCCTCCTCCCTTTTTAGGAAAATTTTTAGATTTTGACCTACATTTGAAGCAACCACAATTTTTTTTGCAAGAGTCTTTTTTGGACTTTTTTCTGCTGACAACCAAAGTGATAAGTTTCAGCGAATGTATCACAGATACTTGAGTCAAAGCCTAACTGCTTTTTAACAGACTTATTAGTCTATCATCTAAGACATTCTTTTTGCAGGGCTATGACAATATGTTCATGGAATCCTGCTAGAGAGAGTTCTTCTAACCCAATTCCTAAGGTTTCTAGTCTTTCTCTAACAAGATTAGGAATTTTTCCTGGCATTGCTGACAAATATTTTCTGAGGTAAGAAACATTGTCAGGATCAAGACACCTGTATAAAAGGTCCTGCATGCTGCATAAGAATTCAGGTAGTTGGGAGACATGGCATAGACGCTGATTCATATATAAATATGCATAATGATCAGAATCTATTTTAGAACTACCATAAAATTCATGCACGACTACTTTGATAAGCTCTTCAATGGGGTTATCATGGTTCATAATAGTAATCGTATCATTCTCATTGACTCTATCCCACCAGAGTCCTAGATTACCAGTGAATCCCAAAGTTAGTCGAAGGGCTAACTCATTCCAAGCTACTCTTTTTCTGAAAATCATTTTCTGGGTTTTAGCCCAGGCTTGCCATTTTTGGAAAATGAGCATCATCTCATTACGAGATCTGCAATTGATGTTTGTAACTGGTGCTGATTCTATGTTTTCTCTGCTAAATGAGGCATGTTCACTAGAGTTAGCTGGATCAAATGGGACTTTCTTACTGGAGCCATATTTGGCATTGCACCATTTTCCCCAAGCAGATTGGAAAGGATTTCCTCCTGCATCGTCATCTGTTGAATGAGGTGCATTAGACTTTGAGATTTTAGCTTCATCCATTCCTTTGATATCCAAAGTAGGAATGGCATGGTTTGGCTCGAAAGAATAAATGTCTTCTACTAAAGAAAATGCTTGTGATTTTACTAATGCAAGCTTTTCTGAGGCTAATAGAACTACCTGAGCAATCCGAGAAAGGGTTGGATTTAAGTGTTCTATATAGAAAGATTTTTGAGTGACAAATATTATTTTTTAGGAGTAGAAGAAGAGGGAGAGGAACCAAACCATTTATAGGAAGCTTGTTTTTCTATCTCCTCAAATCTTATAGGAGAAGAGGGTTGTTTCTCTTTTTCAAATGATTCTTTCAGACTTTGTACTGCAGTCTTAATTGTATCTAACTTTTCTAAAATCTGTACAAGGTGTAGTCTGTGAGTCTCTTGATTATGTTCTAAATTATCAATCTCAGAATGTAGACCAATCATATGAGATTTAGTCTGCAAAATATCTTGGGCCATATCATCAATGTTTTGTGAAAGACATACAGATTGATAATTAGCATAATTCTGTAATTCTGCAACCTCACTATGTCCTATGATTTCTCTGCATCTGACTTTCTGTACTGTATAAAGTCAAGATCTGCTACCAGATTATTCTTGAAAGAAGGTGTGTGATTCCCTGGTCCTAGATTCCTTTGAGGTAAGAGAGCAGACTTGTCTTTGTCTCCTCTTGGAAATGATGTGTAATTCATCATTTTTAGAACAGGGATAGCTACTTCTTGACATTTAGGACAATCAAAATGTTATCCATTGTGTTCTATTTTGGACTGGTAAGTTCTGAAATTCTTAGGTGCAGAGGGGATTTGTTTTGTAGGAGGCTGACATGATGTGGACTCTTCCTAGAAAGGAATACCTTTCTGAAAAAAAAAATAATTTTTCAGATCCTTTTTGGTGGTATAGGAGATTATTATGTATTTTGGATCTGTTTGTAATAGGTTTATATACAGGAGATCTAGAAGGAGTATTTTGTACAGAGGGGGAAGTAGAAGTAGATCTTCTAGGGTAAGAGTCAGAAGTGCTGGTAGATAAATAAGACACTTGTCTTTCTAGATCTTGGATCTTAACACTTTGGGATATTCCAATTCTTAGTACATTATTTCCTGACTCATTTTGTTCAATCATCAGATGTTGGGCTGTTGTGGGTGTAATTCTAGACTGTACAGGCTGTTACTCAGCAGACCATTCATCTGGTACTGTAAGCTTGGCGAATCCAAGAGTAAGAGGTGTAACATTTCCCGGACCAACCACCATGCTTTCAGAAGTAGCGCGCTGAAGAAGTTTAGGATTAAGAGCAGGCATAGTAGTAGAGACAAAGCGAAGGCAAGTGGTTGTATGAAGTTGTGCAATTTCAGAAGATTCTGCCATATCGAATCCGGAAAATTAGACATATGCCTGGAGAAGGGAGGAAATGTAGGGGTCTGTAAGAGAGACTTGAAATCGGGGTAATGCAGATGACCAAACGGGGCCATTATGTAGAGGGGCTTGAAAACCAGAGATTAGTGCATCTGCAAACTTGTTATGACGAGAGTCAATAATACAACTAAGCACATAGGTATTTAAACCAGGGCGGACTAACGAATTTATGCCGAATTGAATGAGACCAAGATGGACATATTTATATGCATGTTCTAATCCCCAATCAATATCAGATTTCTGGATTAAAGGGATTTGGTATACTCTCTGTCCGAGAGAAAGAGGGACGTTATGGGAACAATAACGAAACAAAGTAGAAGCACAAAACTTAAACATAGGGAGATCATATATCTTAGAAGGTTCTATTTCTGGCATGCGCCAGTTGACATCAGGCTCATATTCTTGAGTTATGAGTCTGGTATTATACAAAGACTTGGGTGATGTAGAATTACTAAGAAAATATTTATACCATGTACTTGGTTTATATTTGACATCAACCGAGAGATCATATGTAGATTGGCCTTTCTGTGAGTCCATATTAAACTACTGCAACTTTCAGCAAAATACTACGATTGAAGGCAAGTAAATATAATAGATGGTAAGATCTTGCTTACTATGGGAAAAGGACACTTTGTAGCACTCCACGCCTTCCTTCGGCTTCAACGACTACCCTCTTGTCCTACAACAACTGCTGGAAACCACAGTCAAGGGATCACTTCATCTACTACTGAGCATTTACACATCTCTCAATCTATACTTTCTAAACACATGGCTCTTTCAAACATATGGCTCAGAACAATCTCTTATATTGATAAACATATGGCTCTTACAAATATGCATGGTACTCATAAAGACATATTGAGTAGGATCTGGCTCTGATACCAATTTTACAGAGTAGGATCTTTACAGGCTTAGATCTTTCTGAAGATCTATTACATAATACATTTACAAGCGAGATCAGTGTTTTTCGTTCACAAGTTCATGAAGGTGAGTGAAGAGGATACACACTTCTCTTAGACACAAACACTTAAACTAACATAGACACTCAGACTCTCTTCATCCTGATGATCTAAATGAGACCATAGGAAGTTTATTTATACAAGAATTAACAGGTTGCTGGTAGACAAGAACTGGCAGCTGCCTATTAAAAGTAAGATTCCTTCAAGTGGATGGGGCAACTGTGGATTACAGTTGTTATCTCGTCCCTTAGAGGCTCGGCCATATGGGGACCCATCACATCTTTTACGGAAGACACAAGATATGACACCACTAGCATATGATAGATACAAAGTGGAGTTCTACAGGAACCCACGGAACTGACGGGACACCATTGTCGGCTAGCTAGACATGAAATCAAATTATTACAATATGACTCAAGGCCCATCATGCTTCCATCTAGTTGTTGATATTATGCTCTGCTACAGAATCAAATGAGTCACCACTATCATAATTATAGTGACTACTAGGAGGAGATCCATGAATGTCCGAAAAGGGAGGCAATCCACTAAAGCATATGTAGAATGGTGATCCTTGCATGGATGGAATGAGCTCATCTTCAGGTACACAAATATCTCCATAGAAATTGCTGGTCACTTTGAATGTTTGAGGATTAGGTGGATCAGATTTTTCAAATTGTAGCTCATTGCCTTGAAAAGACAGATTGAATACAAACCAAGCATTGTATTGAGCTTCTTCCTCAACTTCTGCACGTAACCATTGCCTGAATGCATCTTTGCTGCTTCCGAAGAACAAAATATCTCTGGGGCAATAAGTCCAAAGTAACAAATATATCCATCCAGACCACTACTATAAATAATCTTTGAATGTAGAGCAATCAAAGAGAACCCATCATCAGCTATCATACTTGGTCCGGGACATTATAGCACAATAATCTCCATAAGAAATATCTGGAGTATATATATAGATATAGGCTTGACCTTGGAAAGGTCCTCCAGTGATTATTCCTCTGGTTAAATTCTGACTGGTCCTGAAATAGCTAAGAAAAGAGCTAAGATGGTTCTTGGACTGAACCCAACTTTTTAAAATATCTTTACAAGAAGGACTGGATTTTATGCAATACTCTAGACAGTCGAAACAATAACCATATTTACAATTTTTACAAACTAGGATCCATTTGAATCCTGGCGGAGCATCTGGTATGCTCAAGGAGGATGAATCCATTTAATTGTCTTTTCACTGGCTTCTCTAGTGAGTAGGTGAGCTATGCAGTCATCTTTTCCAGGCTTGTATTGTATGTCGAAATCAAAACCATCAAGCCATAAGATCCATCTGAGATTTCTATTGTTTCCCTGTTCCAGAAGTCTCTGATTAGTCAACATACCTTTCATATGTTTCAAATCAGTTCTAACAATGAAATGAACAGGTTTTAAAAACAATCTAAATTTCTTTATCCCATTCTTTACAACAAGTATTTCCTTATGGGATGAGGGATATTTAGATTCTGTATCTGTAAAACAACCAGAAGTATATATACAAACTTCTTCCAACTTGGGTCCATTCTTTTGAAGCAATATTGCAACCCAAGTGTCATTGGAGGCATCAGTTTCAAGAATAAGTTGTAATGACATATCAGGAAGATGTAGTCTTGGCAAATTTGTATCTTCTATTTGATGATTTAAACAACTGTTGTCATCTTTTGGTTCCAAGGCATCATCTTACTCAGACGTTTTTGTAGGATTCTGACATCCTTTGCTTGGTTTTCATAAAACTGTCTAATGTAGTTTAAACAACCTAGGAATCTCTGTAGCTTCTTTTGGTCAAGAATCTCATCTGGAAACTCAAAAAACTTTTTAAGCACATGATCCTGCAACTCAACTGCTCCTTTAGAAAGTATCAGTCCTAGATACTCTATTTTAGTCTGAGCCCAACAAAGCTTAGACTTACTTAAAACCAAACCATGTTTGAATAGGAGATTATAAACAATCCTGAGATGTTGTACATGCGATTTTCTATCAGTATAACATACAAGAAGATCATCAATATATACAATAACAAATGTCAAATTCTTAAAGATATCATCCATTCTTTTTTGAAACTCAGAGGGTGCATTGTTCAATCCAAATGGCATGACTCTCCATTGGTACTAACCATTATGTACAACGAAGTTTTTCTTGTACCTGTCTTTTGGGACAATGCCAATTTTCCAGAAACCACTCTTTAAATCAAATTTGCTAAACACATTGCATTTTCCAATCTTTGCAAATAATAACTCCTTGGATGGCAGAGGGAACCTGATAGGCAGTAAAGCTTCATTCAAAGCTCTGTAATTAATAACCATTCTAGGTTTTCCTCGCTTTTGTTCACTATGCTTATTTACATAGAAAGAAAGACAAGCCCATGGGCTTCTACTGGTTTCTATTAATTTTCTATCCAAGAGTTCAACTATCTCCTTTTGACAATATTCAGATTCTGTGGGAGACATATGGTTGGCATAAGCCTTTTGAGGCTTGGCAGTATAACCTTCTTTGTAGGGAAGACTGACAAAATATTGTTCTCTTGTCCAGAAAGCATTAGGATGTTCTGATGTGCAATCCTTCTCTATTTTATCCTTCAAATCCTTAATAATCTCAAGACCATGTTTCTCAGTATGATTTATTATTTTATGGATCTTGATTAGGCTTTCAGCAGATTTCTCAATGTCTTGGAGAGTTTTCTTGACTTCAATCCTTGTTTCAAAAGAAGACTTACTGGGTACTTTTATGGATTTACCCAAAACAGTAACCTATACAAAATCACTACCTATAACAAAAGGTAAACATTTATTTATAAAATCTTGTCCCAACAAAATATATGCACCTGTATCATAGAAATAGAGATTAACCATTACTTTGGCTCCTTGAATTATTATTGGAAAGTCTGGGGCAATAGACTTAATCTTTATTTCAGTCTTATTGACTGCTCTAAAAGCAATGCCAATAGGTTTCCAATAGTAAGATGGTATAGCTCCATATTTAGCACAAGAATTCATGGCTCCTGTGTCTAGTTGTGCATCTAGGGTATATTGCAGATATCCCTGGACTTTTATATCTATAGAAATTACCAATTTATCATCAAGTCCATTCATTTGTTTGGACTCGTTGGCTTCAATTTTTGTATCCTGATTGAACATTTCTCTTTCCCATTGTTCATTTCTTTTGTTCTTGAGAAAGTTGAATTCTTCTCTTTGCATCTTCAAGCTTTTCCATAGTTCTTTTTATCAATGCTTCCTTTTCTCTTATGGATTCTTCTAAATAGAATATAGTATTGTCTAAAGAATCTTCTGCTAGATTTTCTTCTTCAATTATTTCTTTCATAGGTTTGGAAAATCTAATTTTGTTTGTTTCTCTGCTATCTTGAGGCCGAGGTGAAATAAACTCTTAGTCTTTGGGAGTGTAGTTCTGTATATTCACCACGCTTGGCTGCTGAAGCTTGGAAATTTGGGCAGAGAAGAGAGAAATCTGAGCATGATATCTTTTAGAAAGTTGGAAGTGTCCAGGGGTTAAAGTGGACAATTTATGTTGGAGTGCAGACCCTTGTTGAAGAAGAGAAGGGAGGTCTGATGTGGGGGACATCATTTTGATGTCAAGAAAATTGAGATTTTCAGTAATCTGTGATGTGTTAGAATCACTTTGAGCATTGGATTTAGCATAATCAGACTCATCTCATAGATCCAAGTGTATATCTCATAGATCCACTATTAGCAAGTAGAGGGTGGGAGGGGGGGAGGGGGAATTAATATATAGAGGGTGTGAGCGGGGGGGGGCATTAATAGATAAATAATACTATTATTTCTCTATTAATGCCCCCCTCCCCTCCCACCCTTATTTAATATTATTTCTCTATTAATGCCCCGCTCCCCTCCCACCCTTATTTCTCTATTAATGTCGCTCCACCTCCCACCCGCTATTATTATTTCTCTATTAATGCCTCCTCCCCCTCCCACTCCCACCCTCTATAGAGGGGGGGACGGGGCATTAATAGAGAAATAATAATATTATTTCTCTATTAATGCCCCCCTTCCCACCCTCTATATATTAATGCCCCCTCCCCCCTCCCACCCTCTACTTGCTAATCGTGGATCTATGAGATATACACTTGGTTATCGTGGATCTATAGAATATAATCATAATCATCTCACTTAATATAAATTTATCTAGCTTAATTAAGAATTTCTATTATCTAATTAAAACATTATTATATTCAATTGCTTTAATTATAGAGTTATCTTGCTCACTAAGGAATCTACATTATCTATAGAAATATACATTATTTAAATAGGAAATTATAAAACATCATTAAAGATATAAATGTCTTTATTATATTTGAAAGCTAATTAAAAATTCACTTGACAATTAAAAATATACATTTGGTAAATAAAGATTAATATGATCTAATTATGTCCCTGAGGTGTAGGACAGTCGGTGACAGAGTGTGTTGTTAAGCCACTCAGTGTTGAAAAGTCATAGGTTCGAAACCTGCGGGGACAAAAAAAAAATCCAACCATGTTAAGGGTTGTTATGGCTCAGGCCGAGTGCGATCCCCTGGTGACTTTGACGGCTTAGATTCCCCTGAGTCGTGGTTTCTCAAGTCAAAGGTTAATCCTGCTACCAAGGAGGTCTGGACAAATTAACAAACAAAAAACAAATATGATCTAATTATTAATTAAGAGGATTGACATCCTTTTGGAAACAAGGTGTCATATTTTTTTGTTTTAATAACATATATGGTTATTCACTGGATATAAATTAATTGGTTTTTGTGGAGTTTAGTTTTTGCTACTTGATAATTAAAAATAGACATGGGTAAATACAAATTTATATTATCTAATTATTAATTAAGGAGATAGTCATCTTTTTGGAAACAAGGTTTCATATTATCCTTTTTTAATAACATAAATATTGTGTATGGTTATCCACAAGTTGTAAATCAATTGGTTTTTGTGGAGTTTAGTTTTAAATCAAATTTTACGAGAAGGGAATTTTGTAAGGTTTAGTTTTCATCCTGTCGTATATTTAAATGTCATTTGTGAGTTTGAGGGTGAGAGCCATTTATAACATTCTAACCTCTTATTTAAATTTTGAACATGAATACCCAAAATTATCCAACTAAGAACATGATCATGAGAGTCATAATGAAAACAATCCAAAATAACATAAGACTGTTACAAAGCACATCAAAATGAAACAAAAATATTGTCACTCTGTAGCCAAAATAGACACAAAAATTAACATAGTCGCTGAGGAGATCATCAAGGAAAAAACCCATAAGATTGTAATAACGCCTAGACAAAGCATCGAGACTAAATATGTTCAAAGGTTGGTCCAAATGGAAAGCCTAGTCCACCCCAAATACTATATTGTCCAAAACTGGAAATTTTAGTGCCATTCCCCCTCTGTCTGATGCTCTGAGTCTTGGAGCTGAGTGGAAGGGAAGGAGGATGACTTCACATCCTATCATTGAAACTTAATCAACACTGACTTGATGTCCCACAAAAGATCTGAGGATTGATAATGTGGGCCTTGTTGGAGATATTATTACAAGTCGTGAGCTTCACGCTTACACAGACTCTGTATGTCGTGAAAACATAGAATCTAGTTTGTCAGACACGTCAAGCAACAGTGTTAGTAGGATTTTAATTAATGATATGATCTTTATCTTTCTCGAGCTCTATTATGCATATGAGAGTTAGACGAAATTTATTGTTGTATTAAATTGTTTGAGTCAGTTTTACTTCTACAGGAAGTCTCAGTTTTAGTCTATATATGTCTGAGTCTTTAATCAATTGAGACACACAAAAAAAAAATAGAGAGAATAGAGGCGAGAGTTAATAGAAGCAACAAATGTGAGTAGTTTGAGAAGTATCAGAGCTCAAGCTCTGGTTTTCCTAGTTTGCAGAAGTTGTTGATGATTTCTCAAGAAACGTATTTCCTCTCTAGCTAACATCTGACGCACGAAAAATGATTTTTCTAGCTAACATATTTTCTAAAATTTATTGATGATTTCTCAAGAAACACATGGATTTATTTCCTAAAACAAAAATCTGACGCATTGGGTTGTTTTAAACAGTTCAAATCACTTGTGGAGAAGCATAGTGGTTATTACCTAAAATTTATAAGAACTTGTAGAGGAGGAGAATATGTCTCAAGAGAGTTTCATAACTTTTGTAAAGTTCATGCCATCTACAAGCAGTTCACCGCGCAATATATACCACAACAAAATGGTGTCACAAAGAGAGAATCAAACCATCATGGAAATGGCACACGGTATGTTGGTAACCAAACATTTGTCAAATGAGTATTGGGTTGAGGCAGTAGAAAGTGAAACATACATCATAAACAAATGTCCAACAAAGAATGTGGAGAGAAACGTTCCTCAAGAATCCTGGATAGGTATGAAGCATAATGTGGCACACTTGAATTTTTTTGGTTGTGTTACATACACACATGTTCCAGATGTGATAAGAAAGAAGTTAGATAACAAAGGAAATAAATGTATATTTGTTGGGTACTCTAAGGAAACAAAATCATACAAATTGTATGATCCTATTGCAAGAAAGGTCATAATGAGACGTGATGTTCAATTTGTGGAGAATGAAGCATGGGATGGAAGCATAAAGAATATAGTCAAAATTATTCATGCTATTAAGCATGATGACACAGAAGATGAAGTGGTTCAAACACCATGTACAAATCAATGCATAATTCCTTCCACTTATGGAACTGCAACACAAATCCCATCACAAACTAATCTAGTTAGATATGCAGGTCTGTAGTCCACACCGAGAGTGTAGCAAACTCCAACAAGCATCCCAAGTAGTTCTACATATCCAAATCCAACATTAGCAAGTTTGTTACCAAGGATAATAGGAACTATTCGCGACATCTATAACGATGACACATCAAATTCATTTTCAGTTTTTTCTTTGTTTTCACAAATAGATGATCCATTAACTTTTGAAGAAGTTGTCAAAGATGATGTATGGGCACAAGCCATGGATGAAAAAATTAAAAGCATAGAGAACATTTAGACATGGAAGCGAGATGCAAAAGGAAATCTGCAGAAGCATAAAGCAAGGTTATTCACAAGAAGTTTTACACAACAACCTGGAATTGATTTCAATGAAACATTTGCGCTAGTTTCCCACATTAATCATTGTTTCAAGAATAAATGGCCTTTTTATCAAATGGATGTAAAGTCAACATTTCTGAATGGAAATTTAGAAGAAGAATTGTATGTGGAACAACTACAAGGCTATGAGATTCCAGGACAAGAAAACAAAGTATAGAGATTGAAGAAAACATTGTATGGATTAAAGCAAGCTCTGAGAGCTTGGTACTGTCGCATAGATTCCTACCTCACATAGACTGGATTTCCGAGAAGTGAATGTGAGCCAACATTGTACATCAAAGAAAATCAACAAGGTAATATGTTAATTGTTTTCTTATATGTAGATGATTTGATTTTTACAGGTGATTTTGGCATAGAAGCATTTAAGTGAGTCATGAAGAATGAATTTGAAATCACTGATTTGGGGCTTATGAGATAGTTTATGGGTATTGAGATATTTATTTCACAATCTATGTATGAACATGCAATTTTCAAAAGATTCAACATGATAAATTCCAAAGTAGCCCCAACGCCAATCATAACAGGAATGAAGTTAAGCAAGGAATATGAAGCGTCCAAGCTGGATCCCACACTTTTTAAATTAATGGTAGGAATTCTTTTGTATATAACAACAACAAGGCTTGATATTATGTATGGAGTGAGTCTAATTTCAGTGTTCATGGAAACTCCAAAAGAATCACATTGGAAGTCATGAAAAAGAATCATGAGATATGTCAATGGAGGAAAAGATTTTGGAATTATATATTCTACTTCAGAAGATTTCAAACTTATTGGATACACTGAAAGTGATTGTGGACGAAGCACAGATGAAAGGAAAAATAACTCTCGGTACAAATTTCATTTTGGAACAGGTATGTTGTCATGGGAATCAAGGAAACATCCCATTGTGACTCTTTCTTTAGCAGAAGATGAGTACCTCGCAACTACAAGCGTAGTTTGTCTAGTTTGGATGAGAAGAATGTTAAAAGATTTTCTACAAGAACAATAAAAACCAACTACAATATTTTGTGACAACAATTCCACCATTATGTTGTCAAAGAATCATGTGTTTCACAAGAAAATCAAACATAACTATACAATGTTTCATTTTATCATAGAATTAGTGAATAAAAAAAAATTGTTTAAATTAGTGAATAAAAAAAAATTGCTTAGAGTTTTGCATGTCTAAAGAATAAGTCACAAATATTTTTACAAAAGCTTTGGGGAGAGATGGCCTAGTTGTGTAGAGTCGTTGAGTAACAAATGTTTGACAATACATGTCAATTTAAATTTTTGATGTAAACTTTTGTAAACTCACCTATTTATAATTAATGGGGAGTGTTGGAGATAGAGACGGTAGTTTGTCATTAATCAATGAGCCGATCTTTATCTTTCTAGAGCTATCTTATGCAGAAAGCCACTTGAAATTTATTGTTGTATTAAATTGTTAGAGTCAGTTTTAGTTATACATGAAGTCTCATTTTTTAATCTATACATGTGGAGTGTGTAGTCCCGTAGTGTGTAGTCAGATGAGACACACAACAACAAAAAAATTAGAGAGAATAGAGTCCATAGTTAAGAGCACTTGTGAGGAGTCTCAGAAGTTTGAGAGCTCACGCTCTCGTTTTGCTAGTTTGCAGAAAATGTTCAGAAGAAGTTGTTGGAGCCGAAGTTAGATACAATATTGTATTTTGTGATAGGGCGCAACGGTAAGTTCTTAATATATAGTATTTTTGTGAATTGACAAATTCATGATTATTTTTGAAGGGCTGCACGTTGTAGATCCGAGAGACCCGACCCGTATCTTCTTTGCTTCATTGCCAAGAGTAACCAAAGATGTGCTCAAAGGAAATCTGTGGAGACATGTGATCTAAGGCCTAACGATCCACTGCCAGATTGGGTTTTATTTCCGCCAACAGCTTGGAGATATTTCCCATGAAATCCACCTTGGGAGAGTCGGCTCCTGCCCTAATCACATCGACTTTCATATGTACCAAATCTACACGGGATATATCATCAGATCTTCCCGTCTAATCACATCGACTTTCATATGCACCAAATCTACACGGGATATATCATCAGATCTTCCCACGTTAGGTTACCCTCTGTTTCCTGTAAGGGAAGATTCAATCCAGAAGAGGACATCCTTTTTGAGGTCTCCTTATCTTCAGTCCTCATCGCTTTGTCGATCGATTCCTGCCATACTCCTCCGTCTCTAAAGATGAATATCTGAACTTGTTCCACTTCAACGTTCGACGGCATCCTCGCAGTCTCATTATAAATGGCCATTTCCTTTTATAGAATCGGCACTGAAAAAGCAACTTTTCATAATCGAAGATCTGTGCCTACTCTCTATCTCCTCGAAAATTGATCTCTTCGAAGAGTCCTCCAAGGATGGATATCCAAACTAAAATCCTTGGCAATCTCTCACGGTTTAGGGTTTGTCGAGCAGGGTATTGGAAAGAGCAAATATTGTCCCCTGCACGGTATTGGAAAGAACAAATGTTATTCCCTGCGAGGTTTTGGGCCACAAAAATAACCTATAAACGCCACGATCAGATAGATGAAGTTTTGGTCCATTGAAAAACCTTTTACTTTTAAGTTTTGGTATTTTTCCTTAGAATTTTATCATATAAATTTGGGTAAAATTGTAATTTTATATTGAATAAATTGTATTTCTAGATTGAAAACTTGAGAAATTTAAATTATATAAACTTAATCATTTAAATCAACAAATCTAATAATTTCTAATTTAATTTATGGGGATTAGGAGATTTATGTGGTCAAAATCATCTGATAACATCAGGTCACAGGTCTATCTAAAGATATAAAGAAGTAGGAGTCTAAACTTTCTATCTTTTGGTTGTTTTTTGGAATTTTTTCAGTTTGATTTTGTCAGAAATTTAATGATATTTAATGATGAATGATTGGATCTGTAGATTTGAGTGGTTAAGTTTGTATAATCCCAGTTTTTTCAGCAATCTGAATAAAAATAAAATGTTTAACCAAAACCTATAAAAAATTGTGCAATGTAAAGATTTGATTGAGTGCAAAGAAATAAATATACTCGATTTTTTTGGATTTGAAATTATAACCTCTAAGAAACAAACTTCTATTCTTAACCATTAAACTTATTCTTAACCATTGAACTTATGTTTCAACTTATTCAAATTATACTACTAATTTCAATATCTTCCACAGTATAAAATAACTTGTAAATAGCTTATAAATAGATGCCATTGTAAAGATACAACAGCAAAAAAACACAAGCAAAACACAGTACAAATATAGTAAGTATATTCGTCAAAGCATTAAAAAGTTCCCCAAGTTATAAATACCGTAGATGTGGCCAGCGAGATCTCAGTATTGAATGTTCCGTCTGCCTCCAGTCTCATGGAGCCTTGCAAGAAGATGATTTGCATGGAGAGATATTAAAGCCGCTGTTATCAGTCCTGCGGTGCCTCCGATCCATCCCAAGGGAACCATGATAATTCCCGAGTATCCTAGTGCAAACGCACTGTTCACTGATGTTATCAGAACGAATCCTACTTGGTACCATGCATCTGGAACAATCTCGATTCTATTAAATTTGTATGTCTAATTTGTCAATTTTTACTGAGTTCTGGAAATAGATAGATGGAAAAGTATGAAAGACATGTAACGCTCCATGGTCTCTAGTAAGTTAAAAAAAGAACAAGATAAACAGGATCATATATTAAAACTGATTGAAAAATCTTAAATGAGATCGAAACTGTAGGTTAAAAAAAAATCATTAACTGAGTTACCCGTGCTTGTAAGGTGAGATTGGTCCTTCGAAGCATCGAGGTTTAATACTGATGCGTTCTTTCTGGTAATTGGGTCCTCAATGGTTGGATTAACCTGTCTGGAGTCGATATGAAAATGCTGCTCCTCCATGTCCTCTGCGAAATTATCTTCAAGGCCCAGAGATCAGCGGGCTTATCTGTTTGCCAAATTATCTAACAGGAGATCAACTGTTTAATTTATTTGACCGTTGCAAATTCAAATACAAAGCTCAGAGATCAGCAGGCTTATCTGTTTGCCAAGAGTGGGCCTAATGGTTAAGAACATGTGTTTCCTCTTAAGAGGTCACAAGTTCAAATCCAGAAGGGTAGGGTATGTATACCTCCGTAGACTTTACCAGTCAAATCGCTGAGTGGAGGGGATCCCTTGTCCCATAAACAAGGGGGTCTCATACACCAATTAAGTGTCTGGCTTGGCCGTGACCTTAAAAAATGAATTATTATTATTATTATTATTATCTAACAGTAGATCAGCTGTCTAACTTATTTGTCCCTTGCAAATTCAAATACAAAACCCAGAAATCAGCGGGCTTATCTGTTTGCCAAATTATCTAACAGGAGATCAGCTCTCTAACTTATTTGTCCGTTGCAAATTCAAACACGATTGTCTGAATAATCGAATGAGGATGCAATCTATTCGAATGGGATGCGTACTGAAAGAATTAAGGGCGTCATAATGCTCCTTCCCCTCCTGGTGCCAGACCACTCTGTGTTTTGCTTTCCAGTTTCTTCCTGTCTGAACTAATTCAACTTATAGAAATCTCTAAATGAAATGCAATGGATTTCTCCCCGCGCCTTTCAGTGTATAAAATAAGGATTTCTTGATGATCCCCGCGCCTTTCAACATTATAAAATAAATTTGTCAATGTGAATCGTTCACTTTTTTTCTGGTGTCAAGGAATTGTGAGCAAACATGACCTATAATCTATATCAAATTAGCGCGACGTCCCATGCTATTCAACTGAGAGAGAATATAAAAATTTGTATCTCTTATTCCGTCTGTTGTACGTTCCTCGAATTTGACAAAGTTTCTCGTCTGTAGCGATAGATTAAAACGTCTCTCTGTTCGCTTTGCTTAAATATAAATTAAAACGTTTGTATTCGCTTGGCTTACATTCATGAAATTTCAGGAAGATTCTCCTTTATGTATTCTTTAATCGAAATCTGTCTTTATATACAACCAACCTTCTCTACCAGGTTTGAAAACATCACGACCACCTACTACGTTTCAGCTAACTAATCATATCTAGCAAGGACCCTATATAATACATTTTCGAGGATACCTACATTCTTTAATGATATGGAGATCTAAGTTCTTAAATGACATGGAATATGTATCTATCTTGACTTATTCTTTTGGTTATATTGTGAAAATGATAATGAAGTTGGTCTTTGTTTTATAAGTTAAGATTTACAATTTATAACTAAATGCCTTAACCATATACTCTATGATCTATTAT
>ML794942.1:212162-222405 GCA_009831015.1 Picea engelmannii
CCTTTTCCTTTCTTAAGTCAACTTAAAAATATAACTTTTAACTTCTTGACTTTCCCCCCCTCAGTGTGAGACTATGACCTAGTGGGGGTGCCCAAGCCACTGAGTCTCCTCATCACCTCTCTAAGAGGTGGGGGACATTACACCAGGACAGCTGGCCTGTCCAAAATAGCATGCAAAATCAAACAGCTCGTTTCACCACCCTGCCCGAAGGAAACCAGGGTGCATGTCCATTTTCATCAGCAGTTTAGTAAGGCCTATGCTAACACTAACCAGACTAATGACTAAAGAGCTACGGCTTTGATAAACATCAAAAGAAATGGAGTTGGAGGCCATGCGAAACTGAAGAACCTATTCACTGGAGTCCTCGCAGTCGTCCTTTTCCTTGTCGCTGCTGAGAGGAATGACATAGAGCTGAGCACAGGTGGGGCATTGTCGCCAAGGTGTGGCACTGGAGTAGGTTGCGTATAGCATGTCCAAGCGTTGGCTAACGTGGACATCTCTGAAAATTTGATCATCCACCAGACTACGGACCTCAAAGATCAGGTTCAGGTGCTCCGGGTGTAGGAGTGGTGGCGGAGGCGGCGAATTTGGTTTGGCATCCGTTTCCTGGTGACCCTGCATCTTGCTCTACAGCTGCGAGTCCGGGTTTCTTTCTGGCAGCTCCTCCTCTACCAGGAAAGTGGTGAACTCTTAATTAGGAGCTTCGCTGGGACCGTAAGTCTCTCTTGAACTGGGCAGTGGTGTTTCTTCTTCAATGCATGGCGGGGGGTTCCAATTATCTGGAACTGTAAACATTCGATTCTCAGAGAAGTCCAGTGGGAGTTCCATGGTCGGAATTTCCTCGACGTAATTTCTGGGGGGCGAGTTTGTTGCTATGGTCTCCCCGCGTCGCTTCCTCTTGGCCAGGACCAGAGCCCGTTCAAACCGCTTGTGTCTTTTCCTCCTGGAATCAACCGCGTACCAACCTTCTCCTCTGCGGGGTCTCCCCCTTGCTCGCGGCATAGTGAGAATGAGGACCAATGCCAGGATGTCTCCTGTGCTTCTATTCCTTCTCTGCTCGGCGAGCTTCGAATACATTCTAAGAGTTTCAGTGAGGCGGATAATGGCATAAACAATGGATGTAGCCATTAAAGCCGAGAGCTTTATGCTCTGGTTGGCCAGCCTGTGCTCACACGTGAGAGGCCCCATCGATAGACGGAGGCCGACGAAGGTGAGAGCCTTCATAAATGGCTATGGTGTGAGGGCGATTGGCCACCATAAATGGCCTCTCCCTGCGTGCCTCCACGTGCCCCTTCCTTTCCGTGTGGAACCCCATCTAGGGGTGGGAAATCCTTGCTGGACAGGAGTTGGCATTGTTTGGATATGTCTGAGGCTTCAGAGCTTCTAGCATCCTAGATTATTTGTTCAGTTTCCCTGTGGACTCCTTCATTTTCTAGGTAATCAACCACTCCATTTGCCTCCCTCTTAACATGGGAGGGGATGATGCTGATGTTGTCCCCGAGTATGCCTTTGAAGTCCTCGAGCATCCCTGCTAGGCACCAACTAGGAGAGATTTTTTGTGGATTTCCCCCATGTAGGATCTTGGTGATTACTGGATGATGATTTGTGAGTCCCCCTCCAAAATTATTTTGTGGCTGGGCATGGTTGCTACAGTTCGAAGGCCCTGTAAGAGGCCAGTTAATTCCGCTACATTGTTTGTGGTCTCCCCCAAATACCTTGCTATCAGAGTTAGAATTTCCCCTTTAGAGCTCCTGATCACAGCTCCGTAGCATGCGGGTCTGGGATTGCCTTTTGAAGCTCCATCAAAGTTGATCTTTATGATTCCTGTTGGGGGAAGGGTCTAGGTGGTTGGGTTGGGGATTCGATTCTTGGGAGATCTGATTGCCACTGAGTCATTTAATTTGAGTTGCCAACTTTGGAGGGTGCATAATTCCTCCTGGTTACATTCCTTGTCCCCAGGTTGCCAACTCTTACTTCTTATTGTTTCTTTGATGAGTGTGGCAGCCCTGTTCCAGGTTAACTCCGGAGTGGAGTCCTTGGAGTGGAAGATGTGTTTGTTTCAATCCTTCCATATTTGCCAGAGAATAAATCCTGGGAGGAGTTGCCAGAAGTAATTTAGAATGGGGTTGTTATAAGTGATTGAGTCCCAATTTTCGATAGTGTCTCTGATGTTGCCTCTATTTTGATTGGATCTGTGCATGATTTGAGCTCCCTGGTCCCAGACAGATTGACTGTAATGACAACCGTTGAAAAGATGCTCCTTGGTTTCTTCTTGGCATTGACATAAGACACAAATTGAGGGCGCAATGAATCCCCTTTTCCTGAGATTATCCCATGTTAGAATTCTATTATGGATGATTAACCAGAGGAAAGTAGAGACCTTTGGCCAAAGTGACTTATTCCAAATTTTGCTCCAGATGTTGTCCATTTCCTGATTGTGGTAATTTCCTTGTAAGTAGTAGGCTTCTTTTACCGAGAAATTGCCAGAAGCGGAGTACCCCCATCTGAGGATGTCTGGCCCCTCCTTAATGGGGATTTTCCTACGTCCTGCATCATAATGCTAGGCTGACAAGTTTAGGTCGGGTGGGATTCCTAGATCTTCTCTGGAGGTCTTCCATTGCTGCCAAGTCTGACTCACTTCTAGAGGTTTCCAAAGATCCTTTACCTTAAGTGAAGGGGCTTGATTAAGAGCTTGTTGGAGGGTTGTGAGCTCTGCTAGTTCATTTAGAGGTTTAAGTTGTTGCCACGAGTCTTGCTAGAACCCTACACTGTCTCCATTACGTATTTCCCAGAAATCATGTTTCTGTATTATGTCTTTATTTTGCCAAGCTGTGTTCCAAATGTTTGAACCCTGTATTCGAACGTTGTGTCTGATCAGTTGATCAGACTGCATGGAGGGAGCGTATTTATTCTTCTAGATTTGTGCCCATAATGCATCTGGTTTTTCATCCATCTCCACCATATCTTGGCCCCCATTATCTGGTTGAGCTTTCTCGGGTCTTGAATCCCAAGGCCTCCCATGCTTTTTGGTGTGCAGACCTTATCCCAACTTGCCAGAGCCCATTTCTTATTGGGTTGTAGACCTTGCCAGAGGAAATTTCTCTGGATGTTTCTGACATCTCTAATGATTTGCTTGGGAGCTGTTAAGGTGGTGAAGAGATAGGTGGGTAGGGTCTATAGAACTAATTTTAGTAGAACCAATCTGGATGCAATGTTTAAAGGTCTGAAGGTCCAGTTGGCCAGTCTGTTTGAGATAGAAAGGAGGAGGCTGTCCCAGGAAATGGATTTGGTTGGCGCTCCTGTGAGAGGAATGCCCAGGTAGTTGGACGGAAGGGAGCTCCTGGGGATGCCCAGGATTTTGGAAATGTGTAGCTGAAATGCAACGTGAGTGTTGAAAAAGAAAATCTTGGATTTATCTAGGTTCAATGTCATGCCCGAGGCTTCAGTGAATTCATAAAGGATGGAGTTGAACTTAAGGGCTTCACGCGCAGTGGGGGAGTTCATAAGAAGGGTGTCATTGATGAATTGGCTATGTGAGGGGGCTGGCCTAATGTTATGCAAGGGCAAGCCTTTGAGGGTGCCTTCTAGAACCGTTGATTTAATGTAGTGACCCAGGCCTTCCGCCATTAGAACAAAAAGGAAGGGTGATAATGGATCCCCTTGCCGTATGCCTCTAGAGGCCGAGAAAGGACGGGAGGGGACTCCATTGACTAGGATTGAGAAGAAATCCGAAGAGGTGAGATGCAAAATCCAGTTTACCCAATCTTGATCAAAGCCAAAGGAATTTAGGATAGCTATGAGGTATTTCCAACTGGCTTTATCAAAATCCTTTGAGAGATCAAGTTTGATTAACATATCTGGGGTTTTTGTTGATTTGAGAGAACTGATCACCTCATGTGCTAGTATGACGCTATCCATGATCTGTCTTCCTTCGACATAGCCATCTTGTTCTTTGGAAATGACATATGGTAGTATTGGCTTGAGTCAGTTTGCAATCACCTTGGTTATGACCTTGTAGATTACATTACATAAGGCTATGGGTCTGAACTTTTTGGGGTTTGTGACTCTTTCTTCCTTTGGGATGAGAGTGAGGAAGGTTGCGTTGAAAGCCTGGAGAACTTGACCCGATGTTCGTGATTCCTCGACGACCTCCCAGACGTCCTTTCTTATAATGTCCTAGCAGTGATGGAAGAAGTCTGTAGTGAAGCCATTGGGGCCTAGGGCTTTTCCTGGGGGCATATATTTTACTGCCTGGTCCACCTCCTCCTGGGTGATTGGCCTTATGAGAGCGACATTTTGTTCAGGGGTGATTAGTGAGGGAATATGACTGGTAACTCAAGTGATGGCTTCATTTCTGTCCTCCTTGCTTTCCGTAAGGAGGTTCTGGTAGTATCTATTGAGATCCTCTTCAATGTGTGTGTGCTCTTTGATCAGATTTCCCTGCTCATCTTCCAGATGTGTTATTATGTTGATGTGTCTCCGGTGTATCATTGTTTTGTGGAAGAATTTTGTATTCTTTTCCCCTTCTTTGAGCCACTACACCCTGGATTTCTGCCTCCATAGTATTTCTTCTTGCTTTCTTCTTTGCTCCAGTTGCACTTGTAGTTTCTCCTCTTCCTTCATGAGCTCAACAGTTCGAGCCCCTGATATAAAGATTCTTTGTATCTTAGCAAGTCTGTTCTCTGCATCCTTAATGCCCTGGAATATATCGCCAAAAGTGTTTCTATTCCAGTGTTTGAGAATTTGCTTGAAGTTTTTGATCCTTTGTTGAAATTTGTATATCTTGGTGCCCTGATCTGCCTCAGACTGGTTCCACCAGGTTTTTGCCAGCTGTTGGAAATCTGGGTGTGTGAGCCAGAATTTCTCAAATCAGAATGGTTTAAATTTAGGTTTTCTCTCTATTGCTATCTGAAGGGAGATTGGCCAGTGATCAGAGCCCGCTTTGGGGAGCATCAGAATTTCCATGCAGAGGTCTCTTTCAACCAATTCCTTCGTTACGAGAAAGCATTCGAGTCAGCATGCTACATGCTGGTTGCTTGATCTGCGATTGGACCATGTGAAAGTGCCATTGTTGTTCTCTATGTCTACTAACTTTAACTATTTAGGGAGGGTTTTGAACTTACCGCTATCTTGCTCAAGTATTTTTCCCCCGCCTGTTTTTTCCTCCAGTGACATGATCATGTTGAAGTCCCCTCCTAGGATCCAGTTAGGCGTGTTTGCCAATTATTTAACTTGGGTCATCTTTTCCATAAAAAAAAATTTCCTGTTGTACTTGAGGGCCGTAGACATTGGTGATGGTCCCCTCCTGATTCGAGCCTATTACTTCAAAGTGGGCTAACAAGGTACCTACAGTGGACAAAGGTCCACTAAGGATAGTGTGGTTTGGGTTCCACAATATTGCTAAACCCCTCGAGGCTCCCACAGAGTCCGTGTGGATGTAGTTACAACCTTTCCATATACGCTAGAAGATGATTTCGGCTTCCATTCCTGCACATTTTGTTTCCTGTAACATTATAATGTCTGAGCTTTCCTCCTTGATGCAATCCCTAAGGATTCTTTGCTTGGATCTGTCGTTGAGTCCTCTAATGTTCCAAGTGATAATCTTCATCATTATGAGGAGGGGTGTGGGTGGAGGTATCCCTCCGAGAGCTTCTGTATTTGACCTGAGTTGATCATGATATTTCCAGCTTCTTTGATTAGTTGATGGACTGGTTTCCATCCCCTTCTTTTGTTCTCGCACGGTATTTTCTTGGAGTTGGAGCTTGATTCTATGGTGATGCCAAGGCGAGCTGTGGATCCCACTGTTGAATCGAGGAAGACCTTATGAACCTTTCTAAGCTGTTCTTCTGGAAGGCCTTGCAGGTCTTTCTGATTGAGGGCCTCCTCCAGTTTCTCGAGGTCAATGCCTGCCAGATCTTGGGCGTCCATTTTCATTAGAGTATCTCCATATGCATCCCCTTTTTCCTCTGCATTGATCTCTTTATTTGGACTGGAAGGGGAGAGTGTGGGGTTCTGGTCTTTGCCTTTCTGTGATCCGTCATGTGGATCTTGGATTTCCTCGTCCTCAGGTAGCTGGCTCAGTATATCATAGGCATTCCTGGTCAAGGTCCTAGGTCTGGGGTCGACTGTTTACTTTCGAGGGGGATTTTTCTTCCTCGTCTGGATCGTTGTGAAACCATCTTTCTGCAAATTCTGATTGGCTTTGGAAGCTTGCTGATTGAGAGGGAAATCCTAGAACAGGTGGTCATGTTCATGGCATTTTCTGCATCTAAACGGGATGTGTTCATAGTCAAGGGTTTGTGACCAATCCTCATCCTAATACTCCAGTATTACTGCACCTGGTAAGCCTTTAGCTATGTTCATGTAGACACATATTTGGGCATATGAAGTGTGTTTTCGTTGCTTTGTGTCTTCTGAGGCCTTAACATATTGACCGATTGTGTTTCCTATTCCCATGAGAATCTCCTCTAGCTAGAACTCCTGTGGGAGGGAATAGAGGTGGATCCAGACGGGTGCCATTGTAAATTCCTCCTTATCTGGGCTGAAGCGCTCTGTCCAGAACCTTAGGAATAGCCTTGCTGAATTGTAGAAGTAAGGGCCATTCTCAAAGATGCGATCTCTGTTTTCTAGGCTATATAATATGATTATGAAGAAGCCTTTCGAGCCAAGCTGAACCTCATAGTCTCCTTTGGAATTCCACCAGTGTTTGATCCATTTGTTCAAGTCCCTTTCTGATGGCCAGAGTCCCAAAAATTTACCAATGAGGGCATGTTCTTGCATGAACTGAGTGTGCTCCCCAACCCTAGTTGAGCTTATGAGGTACCTGGGTGCCTTTTCCATTTGCGGGATGCATTTTCCAGGCTCCCATCCTCGGGGTTCTCTGGGATGGGATGTGTTGGCTTCCGTTTCCATTTCCTTTCGAAAGCCTTGTTCCTTGGCGAGGAGTTGTTCCCGGATTTGTTGTGGCGGCTCGAACGCGGGTCGTTTTTCTCTTTTTCTCGATCTGTCGTTAGCGGTTATGTTGCTATATGAGGGGGGTTTCCCCCCCCTCTTCGGCGCTCATGGATGCAGATCAGAGCCAGTAGTGGTTTGCGCTGGAGCTGTGTTGTTGCATTGTCGCGGCGTGTCCTGGATCGATCAAGCAGAAGCTCACATGGGCGCAAGGTTCTTGTGTATATTCATTATTGAGGACAAGTTGTAGGTGTATTGATTTGAGTCAAGTGCTCAACGGTGGACTTCATTGAACGTCTGGACAAGTTAGGCTCTTTATATTGTCTTGTTAGAATATTTTTTTATAGCATACTTGATATTATAGTTGATTTCTACAATCATTTTCGTCTGTTGTGTTTTATCCCATGCCATAGAGTGATTTTCCTTGTAACATAATTGGCGACCATACTAGGGAGTGAATATTTTTTTCGGGGTTTGGAGTGTTTTTCTCCTTTGATTTCTCTCGTTTATCTAGAGTTTCTTGTCATTTGATTGCTTGACAACCTCTATTCATTTTGAGTCTGAGTTTCTTGTCCTTATCCTTAACCTTACAGTGTTTCAATACATATACACATTTTTCCCTGGCAGTCACGTACATACGCGAGTTGTCATTCTGTCGAAAGCGTATATAAGCGGTTTTCTCCTGAGCAGTCATGTACATCATCCTTGTTTTCTTGATTGTTTATTTTAATGTTAGATGGGGAAGTTTTGATGGTTGTTGAGTCTTCTTAGGTCTTTCTCATGACTGTTAGCTGCCTGCAAAGTGATAGGAAACCTTTCTTTGGTTAAATTTTCGGGTGGTTTTTTCTTTCTTATTGTCATTTTCATTGGTTTTCCTTGCATCCTTGACTGGGTGTTTGATTCTTGATATTTTACTTGGTTTGTCTGTGTTTATATACAGTAGGATATTTATATCAAGTTGTTGTTTAGTTCTTGTATTTTCATTCTTTTATATTGAAAATACAAAAAAAATACATTTTTCATTGTTGGCATTTGATCTTTTGGGTTCTTATCGTTGATCTTAGTACATCTATGGAAATATTGCATATTATTTGAAAATGTAGAATTGAATTGAAAGTTTCATTTTGAGAAGCTTATCATTTATTGGGAATTGAAGTTAGGAATTTGCATTATATTCATATTCATCTCTTTTAATTGATGATCCATAACATCATCAGTTACATGACCACATCTTTTGAGTAAGAAAATCCACTAAAAGTAACACTAATAAATTTAAAATTGATTAAAAACAATTTTATTTTTCAGGGTGCACAAACTAGCTTAAGATTTAGAGCCTTGGAATAGGATTTTGTGAGTAAACTTCTCCAAGGCTATTAAATTCAACATATGTATCTAACTAAGGGAGTGGCTAAATCCATTGTATAATTGGTGACGTCAGGAGGCTCCGCTCACACCGGAGTTAAGACAAGATCATGCAAAGTTGGTTTAGGGGATATCCCCCCAAAACCTTCTTAGTGTCAGAGATATTTTTGGGGATCTATTTGTATATGGGGGTCTTACTAGTACCTTTACCTCTATGAGAGGCGGTTATTTCAAGATTTTAGGCTTTTTTACCCTACCCATACGTTAGACCTAACTTACAACTGTTCACCTATGCATCGATTATGATCCGAAATCGGATTCAGAAGCCTGTCAGGGCATGAAAAATGCTCAAAAATGAAAGTGCTCGGAATCTGAAAAAACCAACACCATTGCGTCTGGCTCGTCTTCCCGATTCCGGCGGTATATTTACTTTGTCAAACGGACTCCGTATGCGAAATTTATTGCGTTCTGATCGGAAGCCCAAACAGGTAAAAAGTCAAAGGTCAATTGGTCAAAAAGTCAACGCTGATGTCATCATGCTGACTGTGCAGGAGATGACGTGGCACTCTCTGGCTGATGGTGATTGGACAGGTTTGCTGACAGGGCAGACATGTGGCAGACAATTGGACCAGTCAATGGTTGACAAGTGGCATTTGTCCGTCGAATGGGAAAGTGCCACGTGGCCCAGTCATGGACAGCCACGTGGCACCCAGTCAAAGTCAAAGTGGAAGGTTTAAAATTTTTTTGGGGTCCATGGGTTTTGAACCCATGACCAACCACTAAGCCTAAGCACCTTCACTTTAGTCCTGTAACCAATGCACCACATTATTTTATGTTATTAAAACCCACAATATTAATTATATTGTATGGTATTATGCGCATAAAGGAGGAGAGGGGCCAGCGCTTAGCCCTTTGGGCTAAGCGCTTGGCCATATGGAGTCCATATAACCTTGCCAAAGGAGCGCGCGCCCAAGACTAAGGGGCTTAAGCCCGTTTGTAACTGTTATATGGTTATAAAGTGGTTTTTCAACCAATTTTGGGTTTTTTTAATAATGTTTAGCCCATTTTTAATGTAATTAACTCATTTTTAAGGGTTATTGGGCATTTTTAGAGCCTAAATTCGTGGAGGAAGTTGGAGATGAACAACTAACTCCCCCACTATTTAACCAAGGCCATTTTGAGGCCAAGGGGGGAGCCTTTGAAAGCTTTTGGACAGTTTTGGAGAGCAGAGATGTTGAGGCAAAGCCAAGTCTAAGCCAGTTTGAGGCAGGGAAGCTGTTGAGGTAGAGATGTTGTCGGACGATTTCTGAGAGCTCGGGACATCCGTTTCAGGTGCCGTAAGTTGTGAAAGATTCTAGAGATCATGGAGAACATGACCATATCAGTCTAGAAGCCAATCAACATTGTAAAGATGTACTAATAATCTTTTGAACAGAAATAAAGAAGCCTCCCTCACAGAGAAAGGCCCGGAGACGTAGGCAAAGTTGTGCCGAACTCCGTTATCAACCTGTGTATTATGGTTTGCTGCTTTTCATTGCATTTCAGTTTGCATATATGTCTATGGCTGTATAATTCATTCTCTTTTCTCATTCTTTCGTTAAGTTTTCCCAATGGTCAATTAATGCATGCAAATAAAACTCAACCATAAGTCATTTCGAAAAATCCTAACGGATCAAGTGGTATCAGAGCTAATTGACGTTTGGATTTGAGTTTTGCATGTTATCCAGGGAAGAACACATCCCAAGGAGGAAAATGGCATCTACAGGAGGACTTTCTCAAGCCGAGAAGGAGTTCAAAGATTCGGTGTTTTCCATGGCCGAGATGGTGAAGGTGTTGTATGAAGACTACTTGGAACGAAAGAGCACGGTTCAAGTAAAAGCTTCAAAGAACAACGAAGGAAAAGAAGCATTGAAGGAAGTGCCTTCTACAT
>ML794942.1:223829-237383 GCA_009831015.1 Picea engelmannii
AATAATGTTTAGCCCATTTTTAATGTAATTAACTCATTTTTAAGGGTTATTGGGCATTTTTAGAGCCTAAATTCGTGGAGGAAGTTGGAGATGGAAAACTAACTCCCCCACTATTTAACCAAGGCCATTTTGAGGCCAAGGGGGGAACCTTTGAAAGATTTTGGACGGTTTTGGAGAGCAAAGATGCTGAGGCAAAGCCAGGTCTAAGCCAGTTTGAGGCAGGGAAGCTGTTGAGGTAGAGATGTTGTCGGACGATTTCTGAGAGCTCGGGACATTCGTTTCAGGTGCCGTAAGTTGTGAAATATTCTAGAGATCATGGCGAACATGACCAAATCAGTCTAGAAGCCAATCGACATTGTAAATATGTACTAATAAGCTTTCGAACAGAAATAAAGAAGCCTCCCTCACAGAGAAAAGGCCCGGAGACGTAGGCAAAGTTGTGCCGAACTCCGTTATCAACCTGTGTATTATGGTTTTCTGCTTTTCATTGCATTTCAGTTTGCATATATGTCTATGGCTGTATAATTCATTCTCTTTTCTCGTTCTTTCGTTAAGTTTTCCCAATGGTCAATTAATGCATGCAAATAAAACTCAACCATAAGTCATTTCGAAAAATCCTGACGGATCAGATTATATCAAGGTGGCTTAGTTTCTTGACATACATAGCCACATAGGTTACTTTCAAGGGTTATTCTGCAGGTACTCTGGGTTAGATAAGGTTCAAACAACACACAACCTTTATGGAGGATTACCTCTCTAGGGGATCTGACCGACTAGTTGTTAAGCGCACGGCGCCCCTTATAACTGATTTTTATACCTCTGATATTTTGCAGGGAGTCTCAGGCCCCACTTGGGCAAGGCATACCTAATTTAGAAAGGGAGGCCTCTTTAAGCCACTTTATCCTATTTGTGTGCATTTTGGCCTTTTTCTTATCTTGGTGTGGTCTTTGATTATTAGTTGACCTTAGGATTTGTTTTTATATCTCAAGTATTGAGTCATCATGTAGCCAAACCAACTTCCTTGTAGGTATCGTCGTTTGTTAAGGTTACTACCGCATCTTGAGTCTTTTCCTTCTAAAAGGTGTAAAGTTATCAAACGTGGTACACACACCTCCACCTATCAAACTTGTGTTCATACAAGTCTGAGTACTGATTCGATTTAGAAAGATATTGGGAGTACTTCGACTCCCATACCCACTATAGTTAACGATACTCCTTTGACACCTTCAACCACCATGGCTGTAGTGTCGAAGGTTCCCATCATCACTCATGTTCAACCTCTAGTTAATACTCAACCTATAGTCAAGAACCCTTTTGGGTCTCTTTGTCATTCATGAGGTTACAATACTTAGTCCATTCCTACGATCTCTAGCCAATTTTCTTATGGCTTGCAAAATTTTACATCACAATTTTCATCCTCCATTATGAAATCTAATCCAAATACTAGTATTGGACTTGGGGTCATGGATCTTCCGCATATTCCATTCTCGTTTGGTGGTGCTCATATTCTGCAAATGAATGCTACGGTTGTAAACCTACCTCCTTTTCACCCCGTGTCTAATCCTGGTCTTAATGCTCCTCGATGGGGTGGTTAAGCTGGCAAACAAGTTGTTGCTTATGTTCTGTCCTTTACACCTATCTCCTCCACACTGATTCCAACCAACATGTTTGGCATGAAGAACCCACCTATATTGTTTGGATTCACACCCGAAGGAGGTCATTTTCAAACCTTGGTAAACCCCCAACCTAGAGCCACTCTTACTGGGGGAAATATTTACAATCCTCATCATAAAATTCCTACTGGAATGGTTCCCAACCAACTCCTTATGAATCATTTCGGAGAGGGGTTTTAGAATCTTAGACAAAGACATGGTGCATACCAGAACCTTGGATGGGTTGTGATTCCCCAACAAAAATATTTCTTAGGAGATTGGGGCCAGATGTCACAACCCCATCTCCCTTTTCTATACACATTCAATCTGTCAGACTTTTCTATATTAATAAATTATCCTATGCATCATGACCCGACATGGCCCCTGAAATTCGAGGGCAAGACTGGTGAGGATCCCAATGATCACGTTACTACTTTTCATCTTAATTTGGTTCTCTTCTAATTCCATTAATGATGATTCTATTCGTTTAATATTGTTTCAATGCACCCTCACGGGAGTCGTGGTGAAATGGTATATAGAGATATTGGGGTGGGCATACAAAAATTTTAATTTAATGGTTTTAGTCTTCGTCAATCACTTCCAATTGTCAGTTCATTATGATGTCGTCATAGAAATTTCATCGACCTTCCACCATGACAAAGCCACCCATATCACAGATCACAACCAAGAGTGGCATAGACAAAATAGGTTGATCAAGGCCTATATTCCTCCAGATTTACTTTTGGAATGGTTCCTTAAGTCTTTACAACCTTATATTTTGAAGGATGTTTCTACATTTGGAGTTACTTCTGAGGAAGAAGCGATTTTTAAATCCCATCAGTTAGATCTTATATATGCTCAGTCTAGGATTTTATACAAAATTATTCGAGACATACTGAGATCAAGCTACGACCCTAGACAAAATCTCGGGCATCATCCTGATGGAATTGTAGGCTCCGAAAATGTTAAATCTACAGACTTGGTGACATGCCAGTTGAAAGAGTTGTCTCTAAGCCAATCTATAGGAGGAAAATATTCGTCTTTTTCCCCCACTCCTACTCATTCGACAGACATACATTATGTGCAGTCGTCAACCAACCTGAATGGTAACCAACAATCAGGAGGGAAAAAAAGGAAAGGACATGGTAAAAATCGAAGGGTGGGAGAAATAATAATAATAATAATAAACTCAAGGACAATGTTAACAATGCGAAATCGAAAAATAATGTTGGTGAGGGAATGAAAGAAAGGTGAAAGGTGAAGTTTCCTTGAAATCTTTGTACGGATGATCACCTTACCCACTTGTTCCCCAAACTTGCAGAAGCTGCAAGGCTTTTATCTCTACCACCTGTTGTGATGACTAATCCTTTTTCGCATAATCAACACATGGCCTCAAGCTCTTCTAATGTCAAAAATGTGGTGAGTGGAAGTAAAAACCCACCGACGAAATACAGTGACCATCTATGCATCAATATGGTCAATTCTTAGTTTAATGTAGGCACTCGGTCTCGCGATTATAGTTCTTCACAGGTTATTCTGGGTCTAGAATCTCCTCTTCCTCTAGAGACACCTTTACAGATAAAAAAAATAGAACCTACGCCTCGTATTCTGAAAGGAATACTCAAACTCTCTACGAACAACGCTAATGCTAGAGCTTCCCATAATTACTCTATTGTTGAGGATCTAGGTCAAACCCCTTGTGCAATGATGGTTCTGGAGTTACTCTAGACGAGTCCTTCACATAGTAATTCCTTGTTATCTTTGTTAGGAGCTATAGATACCTGTGGCTCTAAGGTTATTAAGTTTGACGTCACGAATGTGAATCCTCCCTTGCCTTATCACATGGCTTTCCAAATCCATGTGGATTACTCAAACTATACCATCAAACGTAATGTTATCAATGAAGGTGTTGCAACATGAGTGATGTCCCTAACATGTTGGAAAGCCATTAGCTCTCCGACCCTCTCTCAATCTTCGACCATGTTGATCACATTTGACGATCGTTCTTTCCGTCCCCATAATATTCTTCCTGTCTTCTCAGTCCAGTTAGGTGGGAAGGTGGTGGAGGTGGATGTGGAGGTGTTTGATGCATCCCTTGACTATAACTTGTTACTAGGATGTAACTGGACTTATGTTATGATTGCATTCCTATCGTCTATCTTCCATACTTTATTTTTTCCTCACGATGGGAAAATCGCGACGATCGATCAATTTTCCTTTTCTTATGCTAGCCCCAATGCATCAGTTGGACCGTTGATCCCCGTGATCGAAAATTCTCAGTCGAAAACTGAGAATATTGGTGTCAGAATGTATTCATCCCTTATGGGTACCTTGTATTTTGTGGAACCAATTCATCATATCTATGCCATGTCTAGTAGGTATGCTTCATCAATGAGATACGTTCCTTTCCACACTTCGTATTTGAACGATCATTGGACCCTACCTTCCTTAACTGCATTTTGTGAAGGTTAGTCACATATTGGAATGGATATGCCACTGTCAACATAAGAGATATTGTATCAGGCTATTCTTATCTCTTCTACCGACCAAGATCATGTCACCTCACAGACGCATGAGGAGAATCATGTTCTTAATCCCATATGGGACACTTCATCATCTTTCTCAAATGAATGCCTCGATGATACTTTACCCTCAGATGAAGAAATCATAGAGGCGATGAATGGTTCTTATAGGCCATGGGATGATATGCCTCATCACTCTTATTTCCTCCTAGATCTTGGTAGAATAAAACAATATGATTTTAGATCTACCTTGAGAGAGATAGTCAGTCACGACATAGTTCCACTTGATACACACGATATTTATCTTGAAGGAAACATGGTGAGTATCTCTCCTACCGTCACGGTCGATATCTCTCATATTCCTGGTAAGGTTGAAAATATATATATCGGGGCAGATTTTTTTCCATAATAAATTATTATCTACACCGAGCTCTTCAACTAATTTTTTGATGTATTCACTTGGTCATATGAAGAGATGAGAGGAATCGACCCTCGAATTCTCTAACATGAGATTAAAACCTACACAGATGCTAAACCTGTTCAACAATGACTTAGAGTTGTCAATCCCAGGAAGGCCCATGCTATTAAGGTAGAGGTGGAGAAACTTCTTAATGCTGGATTTATCTACCCGGTTCCCTTGACTGAATGGGTATCCAACCTCGTTCCCATGAATAAGAAGAAAGGAACCATCTGTGTATGCATGGTTTTTCAAGACCTGAATAAGTCATGTCCTAAAGACAACTTCCCGACACTATTCATTGATCATATTCTCGATGAGGTGTGCAAGAAGAGAGGTTTTTTGTTTTATGGATGGATTTTTAGGATACAACCAAATTCATATTAAACCTGAGGATCAACATAATACGAAATTTATTTTTCCTTGGGGTACATTTGCATACCAGAAAATTCCTTTTGGCCTTAAAAATGTCGGAGCAACCTTCCAACAAGCCATGACCTTCACATTTCATGATATAAAACATATAGTCAAATCTTATCTCAATGATATTACTTCTCTCTCTCACAAGAGAGTGGATCACTGTACCCACCTTCAGTTAGTTTTTGAAAGATGTCGTTATTATCGCATCTGCGTGAACCCTCATAAGTGGATATTTTTCATTAGGTCGAGTCACCTATTAGGATTCTTCGTTTATGAGTCTGGGATCATGGTAGATCCCTTAAAGGTTGATGAAATACTTCGATTTCCTCCCCCGCGCACTATTCATTAGCTTCAAGGTTTACAGGGGAAAGCTAACATTTTACATCGGTTTATAGTAAACTATGTCAATATTAATAAGGGTTTCATGCATTTATTGAAGGACACTATGTTTATATGGGATGAGAGAGATTAGGAATTCTTCTATTCTCTTAATAAATCCTTGGTATCGACGCCTCTGCTGAAGCCTCCAGACTATATCAGAGATTACTTGATTTATATCATTACGTTCGAAAGGACAATTGGTATGGTTTTAGTTGAGGAGGATGATGAGCTTTGTGAGCATGTCATTTACTATCTTAGTCAAAACTTAGTCGGTCCTAAACTCAGGTACTCTCATGTTGAGAAGCTATCTTTGGATGCCATACACGTGGTCCAAAGATTATGAGACTATATATTGCTTTGCAAAACTATTGTGGTTTCTGATGTCAATCCACATCAATACATCCTTACTAGGTGTATCATAGGGAGAAAATATAATAAATGGATTGTCATCTTGCAAGAGTTTGATCTTGATTTTTCTTCAGCAAAATCCAAGAAATCACTAGTGTTTTCCAAGTTAATATCGTACTTCCCTCCATTAGATGAGGATGTTATTCATGTTGATTCATTTTGCAGATGAACACATTTTCCTTGTCTCATCGTCAGACCCCTAGTATGGAGATATTTTGATCTACTTTCAAACCTTGAAGTTCACTCAGCATCTTTCGATAGATGATCAACGAAGCATATGATATCAAGCTAAGAACTACCTTATCATCGACGACACTTTGTATCGTCGAGGCATAGATAATATATTGCGTCATTGCTTGACTCACTAAGAAGTTGAGTTTGTTCTTAATGACTGACATAGTGGGGCTTGTAGTGGTCTCCTGCCACTGATGACTGTCATAGTGGGGCTTGTTTGTTCTTGTTAGCATATTTGTTTATATAACATACTTGAGATTAAAGTTGATTTCTGCATTCATTTCCTTCTGGTGTGGTTTACCCCATGCCATAGAGTGCTTTTCCTGGTAATAGTGCATATTATATATTTAAAAGGAGAATTTATTACATACACATTGTAATTTCTATGATAGTGATAATGATATCATTAAAGGAAATTATATCTTTGTTTCCATTGGGAGCACCAATACTTTCATTGGAATTATTCAATTATTTGCATTAGTGTGTAAAACACACTAAAATGCACTAGTGCATAAATATGTATGAATCATGAGACCATTGCGTCAAATAAATACAATGCAACTATATGTTTTAGGGTTGATTTTTTCCATGTTGTGAATATACAGTTTCAATTTCTTGTTTTTTTTTTACATTTAATTTCAATTAATCATATAAAATAAAACATTTTTTTCTAATAATATTTATTTTTATATTTTAGTTATCGTGTTTTGAAATATTTATTGTATTTATGTGTAGTATTGTTTAAACCAATACACCATATGATTATATCTCTATTCCTTGTAACGCCATCCATATATTTAATTAGCAAGACCACATTTTACAACATTGGATAATGCAATAGAGTAAGAAATACATTTTGTTGGTGAAAAATGGGACAACATTCATTTGTTGCTTGAACTACTTTCATTGTTGGAGCTTATTGCATGCCTCATTTGTTCATCATTTGCAAGGAATATATCACTTGGGTGATTTCATATGTTTTTTGGATTAGTTTAATTTTGGCATTCCACATTTTCATGTTTCATCTGCAAACATAGAAATAAAGTGTGTGTGTGTGTGTGTGTGTGTGTGTGTGTAGGAAGATTAATATCCAAATGTCAAGGATTGGGGTTCATAGGGATGATCATTATGGTGTAAACTATGATTTAGGACCCTAAGAGGGACTTTTTTTACATTAATCCATTTTTTGTGGGCTCTAAAGCCAATGGCAGGACCCTAAACCATTATATAGAAATTAGATAGATGGAATCATTTCCATATCACAGGTGTCCAATTTCATGTATTTAGGTAGATAAGGATGGTTCATATGTCCTAAACCATATTTTGGATCCAAAATCCCTGCATTTTAACATCGATCCATAATTTAGAACTTGGATGCTATCTACAAGTCTTTGAACAATATTATGGGCCTTGGAAATAGAAACGCTTCCTTGCAAAATTATTAGAGGCCTAAAATAATGTTGTGGAGATTAAATATTTTTCCCTACAAGATAATTATGTGCCTAATATCATTGAGTATAGGAAATAGGTATGGTTGGAGGGCCTAGTCAACTAGTTGGCTAAGCCAATGATTCAACTAATTGTAATGAGTCAATTGATTGTGAAGTTAAGTGGACTAGATAGTCAGGTCAGCTAATTAACTAGGTTGATTCGATTAACCAAGGTAGTTATGGCAATTACAACTAGCTTTCAACGATATGAATGTATAAATAAGAAAATAATATATCATGTAAAGAGGGACATATGATATTATTGATCTTCTAATAAAGGTTACTTGTTGTTGGTTCCACTAGTACTTTTATCCTCTTCCTCATTTTATGTATGCATGCTTGTATATTAATTTTCATATATTATAACTATGTGACTGCACTATTGGTCACTTTCGTTGTGTAATTCTTTAGATTATAAAATTGTCTCCATTACCAATAGTACATGATTTAGGACTATATAGTAGTCACATGCATACATAGATATTGAGTGTTGAGGATAAGTGTGAGTATTGGTATAGGAAGCATAAAAATTACTTGAAAAACTATGCTATATGGAACTACCTAACACTTGCACACAAAAAGGGTGTAGTTTTTCACATGAATCCATGAAGAATTCGTAGAAGAAAAAACTAAGGAGATAAAAAATTCAATGTTAAGCCCCAGACAAAGCCCCATGTTATGTATAAAACCCCTTATTAAGTCCTAGATATTGATTTGTTACATTTCTAATGTTATATTTGTATTCTGGCCAGAACCCTTCATTTCACCCTTTCATTCTAATTGTACCCTTTATCTCCTATATATATACCAAGGATACCTAGTCTTAAGATCATCTTATCTCATCTCATATTGTATTCTGAATTGGATATATTGTAAAGGGAGGTTTCCCCCTCATAGTGGATTATATTCATTGACCTTTTATCATTTCTAAGGAGTTGTATCATAACATTTGGTATTAGAGCGTCGATTCTAGTATTTTTCCTCTTCAATCAAGTCATCATGGAATTTTCTCTATAATTGTTTTTCTAGGCTACTTCAGATAGAAACATTTGTAGGTTACTTAGACTAAATATCAAGGTACATGTGATAAAAATTGCAGGTTTTGGGTCGTTATACTTTAAAAGCTATAGCTCAAGGAATATAGGTTTTTTGACTCATCCTGACTTTAGTTTTAAACATGTTATCTTGGTATTTTTTCTATAACTTATTTTCTAGGCTATTGTAGATAGTGAAATTTTGTGAATATTGAGGAAACCGGTAATTGTACATGTGGTCAAAATTTTAGGTTTCGTTTCACTATACCTTTGGAGATATAGTCCATGGAAGATAAGATGTATGACTAATCCTGAAATCAATTTTAAAAGAGTCATCTTGGCATTTTTCTATAATATTTTTTTGTGAAGTTTTTGAATTTGAAATTTTCAGAATCTTAAGGAGCTATAGTGAATTACACGTGACAAATTTTAGATTTTCAATCATTATAATTTGCGAGATATATTTCAAGGAATTTGGGGTTTTTTAGTAATCCTAAGTTTAGTATTAAACAAGACATTTTAGTATCTTTGTTATAACTTCTTATCAATGAAGGTTCAAACTGTTAAATTTTTAGAAGTTTAAGAAGTCATATCAGAGTACTATAGGTTGAAATTTCAGACTTAGAAGGGTTCAAAGTTCATAGATATATTAGAAAAAGGGTCATCCATTTAGTCAAACTCCAAATTAATGGTTTGAAAGGTACACAACTTAAAATTGACATAACTTTTTATTGGAAGATCTATTTTTGGTGATTCAAAATTTGTAATAAAGAGGAAAAAGAGAAGCATCATCACTTGTTGACATGGAAAAGGGTTTTACAAGAAACAATACCAGTACTCCTCATAAAAACCTAAAAATGACTTCCAAAGAAAATGAAGACTTTCAAAACATCTTAACCCAATTAAAGAGCCAAGTTGATGAAGTGAGTGTTTGTATGTTGAAACTAGTGGATTTAACAATTTGTTAGGAATATCTTAAAAGAGAATTGGAAGATCAACTACAAGAGAAGATGGATGAAAATTAGAATGACATGAAAAATATGATGGATGAAGATAAGGAACAAACAAAACGAAATATGGAAAAAATGGAAAAAACAATTATGGACTCCTTAATTGGGAAGTTACCTAAACTTTATAAGGTGTTTGAAGGGACTCATGAAAATAAATGTAGCATTCAGGTTGAACAACCTATCGATAATAAGCAGTTTTCAAGTGGATTTAGCTCTAATAATGGAGTTAATTATGGTGGGGGTCCTAAATTCAACTTTATGAACATTGAATTAAATAAGTTTGATGGAACAGAGGTATTTACTTAGGTGAACCAAATATAGAAATATTTTAATATGAAAACTATTATGGATTCTAAGAAAAATATTTCTATATCATCTTTGAACTTTGAAATAAAACCATATCAATGGTATCAATGGGTAGTTAAAATGAAGCCCCCTTTTTATCAATATACTTCAGTTTTATTTACAAGAGAGTTAGAAGCACAATATGGGAAAGTTTGGGAACATGACTACTTCATTCAAATGAAAAGAATCAAGAACTTAGGTGATATTGAAGTTTATAATTCATAATTGCAAACATTGGCCACAAGGGTGGATGACATAATTGATGAACATTTGTTGGAATCTCACATGGGTGGATTAAAGGAAGACATTAAACATGAGATTTTCTTAAGATATCTCACAAATATTATGGAAGTTATGTAATTTTCTCATAATATTTGATCGAATAATAAGGATACAAAGAAGTATACAATTGGAGCATACACATGAAGTAGAGATCACTTTGGGGTTCATAAAACAATCGAAACTCAAACAACAAGGTTGACACCTCAAGAAATGGATGAAAGAAGAGAAAAGGGACTATGTTTCAATTTTGACAACAACTATAGTAAGGGGCATAAATGTAGTGAGAATAAATTATTCTACATAGACTGTGAAGAGAAAAAATATCAAGAATTGAAACTTCCACAAGATCCAGATCTAGAAGAGACTACTCCAACAATATCTTGTCATTCATTGGTTGACATAAGTACTCCACAAACCATCAAGATACAAGGATACATCGAAAGGAAAATGGTAACAATATTGATTGATTCAGATAGTACGCATAACTTCATCAATTACAAATTAGAAAAATAATGCAACTGATTTGTATTTCTAGCACTATATTTTCAGGTAATGATTGAAAATGGAGGTACAATAAATTGTTCTGGGAAGTTTCATAGTATTAAGCTCAATATGGGGGAGTATTTTTTTATACTCTCATTATTTCCATCCATATGGTTGTTGTTGATGTTGTTCCTGCGGTCCAATGGTTACAATCATTGGGAAAAGTGACCCTTAATTTTCAATATCTTTTCATGGTATTTTCCTCAGATGGAAAAAAACATTGATCTTAGAGGTATCCAAGGGAAAACCTCTAAGGTGATAATCTCTAATAGAATGACAAAATTAATCAGAAAACAACACCACAGTGTAATTGCACAGTTGTTCTCACTTAATGTTCAATCATCTATATCCTTTGATCCATTAGATCTCCAAATAGTTATCAAGAATCATTCAAAGCTATTTGGTGAAATTCCCAATGGTACTCCACTTGCTCGATATCATGACCATGTAATTCATTTGCAACTAGGAAGTGCACCACCCAACATTATCCCTTAAAAACATCCATATGCACAAAAGAGTGAGATTGAGCGTATGATCCAAGAAATGTTATAGGTTGGCATAATTCAACCTAGCCAAAGATGTTTTTCTTAATTAGTGGTGATGGTTATAAAAAATGATGGTTCATAGCGTATGTGTCTATATGATAGACATATCATTTAAATGACCATCAAAGATAAGTTTCCTATTCCTATCATTGATGAATTATTAGATTAATTGTATGGATAATTTTTCTTTACTAAGTTGGATCTTCGTGTGGGATATATTCAAATAAAACGAGTTAGGAAGACATTCCTAAAACAACTTTTAGAACACGTGAAGGTCATTATGAGTTTTTAGTTATTCCATTTTGACTTACTAATTCACCTTCAACATCTCAAAGGTTGATGAGTTCTATTTCCAATCCCTTCCTTAGAAACTTTGTGTTAGTATTTTTTGATGACATATTAATTTACAACAAATATTGGGAAGAAAATGTACAGGATGTTAATAGAGTATTACAATTGTTGGAAGAGAAACAACTTTATGCAAATCCTTCCAAGTTTTATTTTGGTTCAAGAAGTGGAATATTTGGGTCATATTATATCTCAGGAAGGTGTAAAAGTGGACCCTAACAAAATATAATCTATGAGGGAATGGGCAATTCCCAAAACCTTGAAGAAAATTAGAGGATTTTTAATATTAAAAGTCTATTACCACATGATTACCAATAACTATGGTCAAATAATAGTATCTCTAAAATTATCATTAAAGAAGGAAGCATTTATTGTGGAGTGTGATGCCTCATGCCATGGAATTGGTGCAATTTTAATGAAAGAAGGAATGCCCCTTATCTTTGAAAGCATTCAACTTAAAGGAAAAAACTTACCCAAACCCATTTATGAAAAAAAATTGTTGGCCATACTACATGCAGTTAAGAAATGGTGCCCTTACCTAACAGGTAGACAATTAAAAGTAAAATTAGATCATGATAGATCATTCAAAAACTATAAGAGTACCCTATATCAACAGATAATTTTGTATGAAAGAATGGTTTTCTACGGTATCACGATCGCCTATAATTATGTAAGAATTCCCAACTCAAATAGAAGGTCATTCTAGAATTGCATAGTTCTCCTATAGGAGAAAATTCATGATTCTTGAAAATGTAACACATGATCAAGAATGACTCATACAACCATTAGTTATACCAAGTCAACATTGGGAATAAGTTTCAATGGATTTTATTGTAGGTTTACTCAAATATGAAGCAAAGATGGTCATCATGGTAGTCGTGGATTGTTAAGTACCTGAATAATCTGAAGATAAATCTCAAAATAAACCCACAATATCAACAAGAATAATCCAAACCATTCACCAAATACTAAACACAAGAAATAGAAAAAACCCTTGATGTAGGGAAACACCATACAATGGATCCTATTATGGAAGGGATCATCTCATGTTCACTTGCCTCTTCGAAGGGGCATCCTCCTATTGAGCTACCGCTCCAAATACAATACTTCTCTTCATATCCCATTACATTGTTTTAACACCTTTATAAGGGTAGCAACAATATCTCATGAGTTCAACACTTCGGAGAAATTTTTAGGTGAAGTTGGAAGAAGTGAGTTGTTGCGAAAAGTTACAATACTAGCAGAACCAAACTCTAGCAAGGTAGTAACATCACAACGAGAGAGTGCAACGAAGTTGGGTGAATTTCATCCTTGGAGATTGGTGAAGTGACCATATCAACTTAGGTAGAAAATTGTGTGGATTTGGGTGCTGTATAGTTTAGTTCATTTGTGAAAACTTTGGGTTTCCACTTCACATAAAAACTTGGGGTTTCCACTTTGATAGAATTTGGGGTTTCAAGTAGAATTACTTGCGACCAATGCACGAGTCTAGGTAGAGATCATATATTTTGTGGATTTTAACAAGGATGAAAATGATGTGAGGTGGGGGAGGATGTAAGGTCTTTAGTTAGAGCGATGTGGATTGTAGTATCCCCAAGGCCGAGCCCCGTTACAGATCATGTTATATGCAAAAGAATTGTAAATATGTTCAATAGGCTAGTGAGCCAAGTTTTGAATAAGCTGTAGGCTTATGAGTTTTGTTAGGCCAGGGGAGCCTAAGTGTTGAAGGCCAGGAGCCTTTGATATACTTGTATGTATGCAGGTCAATTAATAAAATGTACATACCGCCAGTGCAGACCGACCACGATGAAAGAGTGATGGGGGACTGAGCGTCCACAGAGTGGGCAAGGAACTAGGAGCTGAAAGGTGGGAAAGGGGCTGAG
>ML794942.1:243318-259976 GCA_009831015.1 Picea engelmannii
AAGAGATTAGGGTGCACCATAATGAGGTCCACACTTAGTTTGGGGCATGCCGGTCAAGAGGGGCACGATAGTTGATGAGTGCATGGGTTCATTTGGGTGAACCAATACCTGAAGGGGCATGACAATTCATTTATGTGACTGTGTCCGTAAAGGGTCACAATGATTTGTTTAAACACATGAGTCGACAAAGGGGTGTGACACCCAAAAGGGTGCGATGGTTCATAATGTTGACCTTTGGAGTCCCTATAATAGAACAGGGGTGCATAAATAAGGAATGAGGATTTGAAGAATAGGGAGAGCAATATCAACTTTGCAATTCTAAGGTAGACTTTGATGAAGAAGGGAAAGTTCCCTCAAGGAGCCATGTCACTCCATATTGGAGGATTTACGCAAGCTAGGAGACAAAACCGTAGGTCTGTGTGAAGTCTTGCAACAGAGAAGAGACGAAAAGTTTGTGGTTGAGAGAACTTCTAAGGTGCACCACAAAAGGTTGTGGAGAGGATTGCAATAGATATTATTGGTGTGAACAATTTGTATATGAGTGTTTTCATGAGGTTAGGTGTGTCATGTGACTCTTTCCAAGTTGTAAACTGAGTCGATAGTGCTCATATTGCAATTATTTTTCAATAACCAAGACTTATTCAATTTTTAGGTGTGATTTGTGTCATCCACACTATATTTTTGTTTCTCTTGTTTTTTTCACAAGTTTTCTCTTCCTTTCATGGATTTATTCTTATATATGACTAACTGTTAATCTATTAACAACTGTATAAGTATACAAGAGTTTCCTAGAGTAGGAGTTTGACTCACCAATAGCCTAGAATGGAGTATTGGTATGCTCTAGGTGAAGAGGCATAGTCTAGATGAAGTATCCTTGGTGTTTACAAGAATCCATATGAGAAACTTCACAATGATGCATGCACTTAAGTGGTGCATGATCACAAGGCACACCATGGGGATGTGACGATAGCTAAATAACTCCACATTTATTAAAAACAAAATCTGTAGACTCATTGAAGTTAAATTTCAAAGAGTATAATTATTACAATATTTTGTATTAAATAAGATGTCATGTCCTTGGAAATTTATACACCATGTAGGGGGGATTTTCTGAAAGTATCAAATCCTTAATCAAAACTCATAATTAAACATTTTACGATTTCAATGGATCTTTGGAACCTTAATACATTTTAAACATTTACCATGTGGCCCATACTGATCCACATTTATGAGGGAATGAAATGACATACATAAATAAGAAAGAAACACATAGATACAACAATAATCAATTTTTATTAAAGACTGAAATATACAGAGACTGTAAAAGAAAATAGAGTGAAATGAACTAGACATAATAGTGGTAGCTTATCTATGAGAAAATATGTGACAACTACATGCATTCAAAAGAATATGATTACAATGAGGATCCCAAGTCCTTTTAAACATAACACATAAATGAGAAAACCCTAAAAGTCCAAACCCTAACCATGAAAGATGAAATGTCAAAAGGTTTGTGGGCCTCAATGGGATAGTTGATAAGTCAACTTCCCTAGGGTGTAAATTTGTCATACGATCTCCATTTGGGGTGATTGATACCTAATTGAAAATGTAGTTCTGAGAAGTACACATTTTGAATGGCCCAATACATGCCAAAAAGAATCTCTTTGGCACTACTACATCAAAAAAACAATGTTTAGGGCCTCAAAATGACCTCAAAAGTTTGGGACCCGAATTTGTTTTATAAAAACTACCAAAATGGAAACTGTATGTTGAGATATTGGCATAAGTGGGAGGCCACTGACGTCAACTTGGATCATTCCTCCCCCATTAGGAAGAAATGGTCTGCATTTCCTTGAGTTCTCCCATCAAATGGGAAAACTTTTGTTGAACTGGACACTTGGTGAGCCACTTTCCTTAGTGCAGTAGCTTCCATTCTTTGACAACCTGATAGACATCAATATTCTATTGGTGGGTTCCCTTAAACTATGTGTCCATGATCCAATCAATGGTTTCTTGTTCCATATAGTCAAGGTTGAGTTATATAGGTGTCATCTACTCTGCTACCTTCGATGTGTCGAGTAGTGGTGGAAAATATGGACAAAGGAGGTCCACATTGAATACTAGGCGTAATCCGAGGAAGGGAGGAACACTTAACTCAAAAGCATTTTCGCCCACAATATTGGTTCTTGTGTAAGTTTCATTGCAAAGTGGTTGTAGCTTCCGGTGTGGTCTTATAAAAAGTTCTTTATGCAAATGAAGACAGACCTTTTCACCTAACTAAAACTTGTGGGGAATCCGATGTTGATCATGGTGCTATTTGTACTTAGCATTATCTTTCTGCAAAATATCATGGACATGTTAGTTTGACGATGAAAGGAAGTGGATTTGGTGATATTGGTGTCCAAAAATGACCAAGGGATTGACCAGAATGTGCTCAAGAATATGTTGTTCCAATATGATATCATAGTCTGAAGTACTCCGAAGTGTACCCATACATGCTTGAAGAATATCTTTGAAATGGACTCAGCTATGATACTCTTCTTGCAGGTAGTCAAAATGGCCATATTAGAGAATTGATCAACAACCACTAATACACAATCATTTAGATTCTTGGTGGAGGGTAGACCTGACATGTAGTCCATCGAGATGTATTCCCAGGGCCCGCTGGGAGTGGATAGAGGGGTGTATTGTCCTTATTTTTTAATGGATTTCTTAGCAATGGAATCTATAGTGCAGGATCTGATAACTTACTAACATCATGTTGAATGTTCGACCAATAGAAATACTTCTATAGTACTACCACTATCTTCTCCACACCAAAGTGTCCTACCACCTGACTATAGTGGGATTCCCAAATAAGCTTTGCATGCTCACTTGAAAGAATGTAGAGATGGAATAAATGAAATAATAGTCCATCTTGAAGATGGAATTCAGCAACAACCATTCATATTCCCAACATCTAGTAGGTTGTAACAAAGTCAGGATCACTTTCATAGATTCAGGATCACCTGGAGGTCTCTTTCTCATAAAAGTCAAGCATCATGGTTAATGCTACAACTGGAGGTCAACTGAGGAAATTATCAACATGATATGTGAATCAATTTTGATGGAAGACATTATGCAATTTTCCTTCTGTTTGCATTAACTATAGAGGCATGTGATCAGTATGGATGATTGTATCCTTCACTAGCATGTAATGCTTCCATTGGCGTTGGGATCGTATGATGAAATACATTTATTTGTCAAATGTGGGGTACTTACAGATGACATATGAGAGTTCCTCACTATTATAGGACATTGGATGACCGTGTTGAGTGAGAGAGAGACCAACAGTGTAATCAAAATCATTGTTCTCAATCTCAAATTTTTGTTTTAGTTCAGTTAAGGTGAGTACTAAGGCTTAGCATAAGCAATGTTTAAGATCATAAAAGTATTTCTACTCTGATATTCTCCACAAAAAAATTTATTTTTCGCCACCCTTGGCCACATGGATGAGATCCCGTGTGATATGACAGAACCCAAATACAAATCTATGATAGACGTTGGCGAGGCCTAAATAAATCCAAAGCGTGGTGAGTGTTGTGGGGCTTTCTAATCATGAATTACTTGGATAATGGCTTGATAGACATGCACACCATTCTCATATATAATGTATATAAGGTATTGGACCTTGTTCATGCCAAACGAGCATTTCTCTAAGTTATCATATAACTTGTGTTTCCGCAAAGTGTGGAGGACCTGCGAAATGTGTTGCAAGTGTTTTTCCCAACTCTAGTTGAAGACTAAGATGTCATCCCGATATAAAATCACAAAGGAATTGGTGAAGGGATAAAAGAGTTCATCCATAAACCTCATGAAGCTGGTTGGGGAATTCATCAAGCCAAAGGTTATGACCAACCACTGGAAAAGATCTTCTTTAGACTTGAAAGTGGTCTTACATACATTAGTCTCTTCTATGGGGAATTGCTGGTAGCCAAACTTCAGATCAATCTTACTAAAATAATTCCCCCCCTTGATCTAGTTGAGAAGGTCATCAATTCAGGAAATTGAGTACCAATTCCCGACTCTAATTTTTTTCAAAGCTCTATAATCAATAAAAAATCACTAGGTCCCATCTTTGTTCTGTACGAGCACAATTAGGCTTCTGCGAGGTGAGGATCTTGGTCGAATATTCCCTTTTTGGAGTAGATCTTGGATATGAAACTTGAATTCCTCATTTTATAGGAGAGATTACCAATACATTGGACCATTAGGTAAAGTAATTCTAGGAGTTATCTCAATTGAATGCTTGACCTATCAGTTCAAAGGCACCTGGTGAGGTGAAGATATCATGATATTATTCCACAACCTTATCCACTTAATTATCCTATGTAGAGAAGCCCTGTGCAATATCCATAGATATGGTCACAACCTTTGATTCACTCTACGAGTGAATCATGAAAAGGACAAATTTCTCACTCTAGGAGATGACCTTCCTGCATTACTTAGCTGGTACCAAATAAATTGCAATAGGTGGAGATACCTCTAAGATCATGTACAATTTTATTCTCATGGTAGAAATGATATTACAAAGTCTATACTCATATAAAACATGAATTTTAAATATATATGGATAGCCTAAAAGAATATCACAAAATTCAAGTGGGGAAACATCACACAATACCTTATCCTTGAAAGGATTAATGCCTTAGATCAAGTGACACTGTTGGCTAACGTAAAGATCTTGTCATTCGCTAAGCCAACCGATGTTGTATGGTTGTGTATGTGGTGTTTTCGACAACCCCAACCAATTCATGATCTCTATTAAGATGAGGTTATTTTGTCTTCCATTATCAACAATTAAATGTAGTGGAGCAACCTTCACCCACATTTGCAAGTGAAAAAGGTTCTCACCTTCCTCTGGTTCTTCTAGTTCATTTGGTTGGATCTTGGTGGTAGCAACTATGGAACTGGGTTTTGCATCAATGATCCACTTCGCATTGTTTGGATATCAATCAGATTTGGAGCCTGGATATGACTCCAAGGATCTAATCTCGACCACCAATGTTTTCTTTAGGAAACATTCGTTGGTGTTGTTCCATGGGATTTCATGGAATTCACACCACTTCCCAATGTCTTTCTTAATTTTCCCATTACCCTTCTCTGTTTGTGTCTTAAAATGGTTGTCCTATGGTTATCCATCCTTTAATTTTACATTTTTATATGTGTTGGGGATAAATTTTATCGAATTTTGTTGTGATTCATTTGTATATACAAACTCCCTCTTATTCCTCTAATTTAATTTTTTCTCAACTTTGATAGAATATCGATAAGTGGCTCCCGGTGATGAGATGTCTAGAAACTCCATTTTTGTTTCGATGTACCTATGTAGGGACCTACAGTATTTTAGAACCATATTCCTCTTAGAGTATATGATACCCAACTTGGTGCGCAAGGTATGGAATGTATTTGTGAACTCTGGAACTCTTTGGTCCCTCTCCTAACAAAGTGTGGTCCATCTCATTTACTAGTCATCATAGTTTCCAATAGGGTAATATTGTTCCTTTATGGAATCCATAAAAGATTTCCAAGTGGGATTATCCCCAAATATTCCAGAATCCTCTGTTTTTCACTCACAGTAAGTTTCAAACCAATGTTTGACATGGGGGACCAACTTAAGGAATGCAATGGTGATATTTTTCCTGTTGGAAAAATTATGGACAGAGAAATAACCCTCTAGTATATTTAACCATTTTTCCAAAGCATCTTCATCTCTCTAACCTTCAAATGTGGGAATATCAAAATTAACTTGTACCTTGAAGGGGGCACCGCCTCCAAAGTGGTCACTTGACGAATATGCCTTTGTTGTTATCGACATTTGTTGAAGGATTTGGGTAAACTGATCCATCATCTTGTTCCTCTGTTTCGCAAGGACTTCCATGAGGAACAAATTAATAAGATACCATGCTCCCTTGTCTCTCAAATCCTCTTCCATGGGTGGCCATTGGGGTCGGTGAGGACGGTCTTCCAAAGGCTCAACCAAATAAATTCCCAATGCTTGATACTATGACCTCCTTGGGGACATGCAAAGAGAAACTGATAAAGAAAAAATTGTTATGATACCACCGATACAGATTTATGAGGGAAAAAAAATGAAATATAGAAATAAGACAGAAACACAAATGTCAAAGACACAACAATATTTAATTTCTATTAAAGACTAAAATATGCAGATAATGTTAAAGAAAATACAGAGTGAAATGAACTCGTTAAAATGGTGGTAGCTTATCTTTGAGAAGAGATGTGACAGCTACGCGTATTAATAAGAAGTTGATTACAATGAGGCTCCCAAGGAATTTTTAACATAAAGCATAACTGAGAAAACCATAACCCTGAAAGATGAAAGGCCAAAAGGTTTGTGGGCCCCGATGGGGATAGTTGATATGTAAACTTCCCTAGGGAATAAACTTTGTATATGATCTCCATTTGGGGAACTTGATACCTCATCAAAAAGGTATATCCAAGGAGTACACATTCTGAATGGCCTAATTCATGCCAACAAACATCTATTGGATGCTGCAACATAAAAAAAAAATGTCATTCAGGACCTCAAAATGGCCCTAGAAGTTTGGGACCCAAAAAATTGTAGAAACACTGCCGAAATGGAAAATGTATGTTGAGTTAGTGGAATAGGTGGGAGACCACCAATGTACACCTAGATCACATACACATTTATAGTTTTCACATTTACGATGGATCTTTAGATCTCTAGGAAATCAATATTTATTTTCTATGAACGTAAAGACCAATAACCAAAAGGAAAATTTATGCCATATCGTTGGATGTCAATATTTGGGTAGATGGATTCTTGTGATGCCTTCAAGCCTAGAGATCGATACTTACATTGGTGGATACACAATATTGTTGATATGTAGGGAGATACCAACCACACTTGGAACTAATCACTGACTCAACCTCCCTTTATCGTAATAAGATTATTGTGAGTATTGGCTTTTATGTGTTTCAACAAGTTGTCACTTCCCCTCATGTTGGCACAATCTAAGTCTCTTGTTGTAAAGCCTCTAGCTCATGAATCGAGCATAGGCCCTTGACCATGATATGGAGATAATTTTGGTGAAAATATGGAGAGCGAACTTGGGAAATACCAGGCAAAGTTGTGACTCACATCACCTTTTGAGTAAGGAAAAGTGGTAGCTCGCTCATATTCATTGGGAAACATGAGGTGGATCAAAGAGTCGGTGTGACTCCTTGGCATGCCCCATGATGAGATGATGGACTCATATCTCCAACACCCTTGGACAACACAAAGGTTTACAAAGAAGGCTTAGAATGGAGAGGTTGATGCACCCTAGACAAGTGAGTTGCAAAATTGGTTAATGAAAAAGCCACCAAGTGTTGGATAAGATCAACCCAACTTCCCAAGAGACATGTTGATAAACTTGAGGGTGTTAGATGTGTATAAATGGAGGTGATTTGGATCAGTGGAAGGAGGCAAGCAAGAAGGTGACAACATAAGGACGGTTGGATAGATCGTAAGTATGAGGTCAAGCATGGGCAAGATGAATGGATTGTTGGAGTGATATGTGACTTGCATTCACTCAAAGGGAACGAGGCACGAGAATATTCAACACAAGTCATAATTGCATGGATTTGTATGAGGGACACTCTGTGTATGACTTGGGTTTTGCATGTATGTGGGTTTGGCTAAAATGAATTGAGAGCTCCATTGTAACACTTGTACGGATTATATATATATATATATATATATATATATATATATATATATATATATATATATATTGGGTGTTAGGGATGGTTTTTGCTAGCCACTTTGCCTCTTCTAGTGCCTTGTCTCTTGTCTTCACATAATCTTAAAGTGTTAATTGTATACTTGTGTATTTTAGCTACAAAATGTTTGTTAATGGAGTTAAGTGTGAGTCTTGACTCAGCCATAGATTGGGAAGAGTATGGGTGAACCAAAGTGATGAGGCATATTTTGAACTTAGTAAACTTGGGTTTTCCGAGCCACCAAGACGAACGGGTCGTGGTGCTACATTCCCCAAGGGAGGACCAATTGTTGTTGTTCAGGATAGAAATCTGGGGGCATGACACTTGTAACTCTTATTCATTGCATGGAAATATAGTTGGCTCTTCATAAAGAGTGTTCAATGGGCCATTCAAATTAATTGATGTTAGTGCATGACTAACCCATATGCTAACTTATTGCATTTTCAAATGTCAAGATTGTAGACCTAAGGAAGATATAAACCATTTTCAAAATAATTTTGAAAATAAAATAAAATGAAGCCTAAGCTAAATTATAGGGTAAAAGATATATTTGACACCATTATGGAATGTGTCACATCCCAACAACATGCCTTATTATCATGTACCTCTTGAGGGCATGTGACACTGAGATGTTTCTCAGTTTGTTGCTTGGAAACACTAAGGATCCTTTTTATGGACTTCACCTCTTCACCTAAACCATACCCATACTTTGTTCTAGGCTACCAATGAGTCAGACTCCTACTTAGTGCAACTCTTGCATACTTAGAAATTTGTTAAATTCTTTAAAACTTAGTCATGTTTAAGCATACACTCCAAGAACATGAGAAGTGGAGAGACCAACAACAAAACAAACAAGAGAAACATAGATATAGCACAAGTGAGACAAACCATGCCTAAAACCCGACTATGTCTTTTTTATTATAAAATTGTTACAAAATGATCACTACTGGCTCTGTTTAGAACTTTGGTAAAGTAAAAAAACTCCCCTCGGCTCACAAAGACACTCATGCACAAACATGTGACCAAAAGACTCTCTATTGAAACTGTCTCTCAAACCATCTGTACTGCACCTTAGACGTTCCCTCAACTGCATACTTGTTGTCTCTCGTTTATGCAAACTCTTCGTCTTCATTTACACATGCTTAAAATATTTCAATTATGTCTCAAACATGTCTTCATATTGCAGGAGTATAATCCCAATACCCATCAGAATGTTTGTGGATTAAAAGGGTGTGAGTGGGCGAGTCAGCAAAACTTTAAGGAAATGAAAGACAACAGAGATCACTACAAATCAGTGATAGGCCATTGGGCTATGGAGTCATAAATGTTCTTCTCAATGAAGGAATTTAAGCTCCCTATCAGACAAAGGATTTAAGTGTTTATGGGAAAGATAAATATAGAAAGTGTCTGAATGATAAACCAAAAAAAATGGGCAAGATGACAACAAATCCTCCACCACCTCAAGAATCCAGAAATCAGAGGGCTTAAAATGATCCATACAAGAATAAAAAAAGAGAACGTTTGTTGAACCATGAAAGATGGGCATGACAAAAAGATATCCTCCATTGCCTCGGGAATCCATAAATGAGAGATATTACATTCATACAGGTAAGGGAAATAGAAAATGTTTGTTGAACCATGAAAGATGGGCATGACGAAAACATATCCTCCATTGCCTCAGGAATCCATAAATTAGAGAGATTTCATCCAGAAAAGAAAGGGAAACAAAAAATGTCTACCAAACCATGAATGATGGGCAAGACGAAAACATATCTTCCATCACCTCAGGAATCCATAAATCAGAGAGATTACATCCAGACAAGAAAGAGAAACAGAAAATGAAAACTAAGAAGACGGTCTGATATAACAACTTAAAGGAATCTTCATAAACATAACAATTTACAATCCAAGCCCTCAGACTTACAACAAAAATACATTCATAACAGCTCTCAAAGCTTCCCCCTGTCTGGGACAAAACTCCCCCCTCCTTTACAAAATCTAAACTGATCTATTTTATATCGACTCAGTTCACCTCTGTCAGGAGTGTGATCTGGCAATTTCATTCAAAGCTTTACATCTGAGAAATCCTGTTTCATATTGTGCATGTATCCTTTTGTTAGACGTGAGTTCATCTCAACATGGGCCTATAGGGAAACCCATCCACTATGGTACCTAGGATGAAAAATCTATTTTCCATTGCCGACTCCTCCATACCTTCTAATTACTGAGTGAGACGAGGTTTCAACCACTAGTCCTTTCTTTTATTAACTGAACCCTTGATATTGGGACGAGGTTTAGAGCCTAGGGGGTGGCGACATGCTCCTTATGGATAGGATGTTATATAAACACGTGATTGCGGAGCCTCTCAAAGGTGGTTTGGATTCACACCGCTTTTGTGCCCGCAATTTACCACCTTCCACCACGTATTACTTTTTCCTTACCATGGTTTCAATTGCGGGACCACTCAAGAAAATTAACGTGCGAGCATGTTGTGTCCCCGCAATGGACTGTGGCTGTAGATTTGGTCCTGATCTTCGATCTCGGTGCACCTACTAGATTTAGCACCACTGCCAGTCTTATCTACCCACCAACTTTAGAATCCACCAAACTGTGCCCTGGGAGGGGGCACTAATTTTTCCTTTGGCCCCTACATTCATGTGACCCGGGGCTATGACCTCAATAAAAAACTTGATTGCGGGCACGACCAAGAGTGGTTTGGGACCAAACTACTTTTCTCCCCACAATTCACCATGAGACGCCACATGTCTCTTTCTCAAAACCATGGTTCTAATTGCGCATCACCCTCAATATTTTAAAACCAAAGCATCTTTTGACCCCACAATTGAGCATGACCGTTGATCACAAGATCTCAAATCAGGCCTCACGATCAATTTCTCAGATTTGGCACTTTCTTGGATGAGGCCTCAGGACCTTTTGAGTAAGGAAAAGTTGTAGCTCCCTCATATGCATTGGGAAATATGAGATGAACCAAAGAGTCAGTGTGACTCCTCGGCATGCCCCGTGATGAGATGATGGGCTCATCTATCCCACACCCTTGGACAATGCAAAGGTTTACAAAGAAGGCTTAGAATGGAGAGGCCAATGCACCATGGACAAGTGAGTTGGAAAGTTGGTTAATGAAAAAGCCACCAAGTGTTGGATAAGACCAACCCAACTTCCCAAAAGACACATTGATCAAATTGAGGGTGCTGGACGTGTATATATTGAGGTGAGTTGGATGAGTGGAAGGAGGCAAGCAAGAAGGTGACAACATAAGGAAGAGTGGATATATCATATGTATGAGGTCAAGCATGGGCAAGATGAATGGATTGTTGGAGTGATATGTGACTTGAATTCACTCAAAGGGAACAAGGCATGGAATAGTCAACACAAGTCATAACTGCATGGATTTGTATGAGGGACACTCTATGTATGACTTGGGTTTTGCATGTATGTGGGTTTGGGTAAAATGAATTGAGAGCTCCATTGTAACACTTGTATGGATTGTATATATATTTTGGGTGTTAGGGATGTTTTTTGCTAGCCACTTTGCCTCTTCTAGTGCCTTGTCTCTTGTCTTCGCATATTCTTAAAGTGTTAATTGTATACTTGTGTATTTTATCTACAAAACGTTTGTTAATGGAGTTAAGTGTGAGTCTTGACTCACCCATAGATTGGGAAGAGTATGGGTGAACCAAAGTGATGAGGCATAGTCTGAACTTCGTAAACCTAGGTTGTCTGAGCCATTAATCTGAATGGTTCATGGTGCTACATTCCCCAAGGGAGGATCAATTGTTGTGGTTCAAACTAGAATTTTTGGGGCATGACACTTGTACTTGTTATTCATTGCATGGAAATATAGTCGGCTCTTCATAAAGAGTGTTCAATGGTGCATTCAAATTAATTGAAGTTAGTGCACGACTACTGCATATGCTAACTTATTTCATTTTCAAAATTCAAGCTTGTAGAGCTAAGGAAGATATAAACCATTTTCAAAATAATTTTGAAAATAAAATAAAATGAATCCTAACATAAACTATAGGATACAAGAAATATTTGACACCATTATGGAATGTTTCATGTCCCGTCAACATGCCTTATGATCGTGCACCTCTTTAGGGAATGCGACACTGAGACGTTTCTTGCTTCGCTGCTTGGAAACACTAAGGATACTTCATCTGGACTTCACCTCTCCACCTAGAGTATACTCATACTCCGTTCTAGGCTACCAGGGAGTCACACTCCTACTCTAGTGAAACTCTTGCATACTTAAAAATTTGTTAACTTCTTTAACACTTAGTTATATTTAAGTATACATCCAAGAATATGAGAAGTGAAGAGACGAACAAAAAACAAGCAAGAGAAACATAGATATAGTGCAAGTGACACAAAACATGCCTAAAACCCGACTACATATTTTTTATTATAGAGTTGTTACAAAATGAGAATTACTGACTCTGTTTACAGCTTTGGTAAAGTAAAAAAACTCCATTTTTTATTATAGAATTGTTACAAAATGAGAAATATTGGCTCAATTTTGATAGCATATCAATAAGTGGCTCCCAATGATGAGATGTCTAGAAACTCCATTTCTGTTTGGATCTAACTATGTAGGGACCTACAATATCTTTGAACTAGATTCTGCTTAAAGTATCTGATACCCATCTTGGTGCACAAGGTATGGAAGTTTTTTGTGAACTCTGGCACTATTTGGTTCATCTTCTAACAGAGTGTGGTCCATCTCGTTTACTAGTCATCATAGATTCCAATAGGGTAATATTGTTCCTTGATGGAATCCATAAAAGATTTATAGGTGGGCTCAGCCCCAAATATTTAAGAATCCTCTGTATAGTTTCAATCACAGTAAGTCTCCAACCAATGTTTGACATGGGGGACCACCTTAAGGAGCGCAAAGGTGATATTTTCCCTATTGGAAAAATTATGGACAGAGACATAACCCTCTAGTATATTTAACCATTTTTCCAAAGCATCTGCATCTATCTAACCTTCAAATGTGGGAATATAAAAATTAAATTGTACCTTTAAAGGGGAACTTCCTCCAAAGTGGCCACTTGACAAAGATTCTTTTGTTGTTATTGGCAATCATTGAAGGATTTGGGGAAATTGATCCATCATCTCATTCCTCTGTTTCACAAGGACTTCCATTAGAAACAACTTAATAATATATCGTGCTCCCTTGTCTCTCTATTCCTCTTCCATGGGTGGCCATTGGGGTCGATGAGGGCAATCTTCCAAAGGTTCAACCAAATAAATTCCCAATGCCTAATACCCCAACCTCGTTGGGGACATGCAAAGAGAAATTGATAAAGAAAAAACTTCTCTGATACCACCGATATGGATTTATGAGGAAACAAAAATGAAATATAGAAATAAGAGAGAAACAAAAAGATACAACAACACTCAATTTCTGTTAAAGACTAAAATATGCAGAGACTATTAAAAAAAATACAGAGTGAAATGAACTTGTTAAAATGGTGGTAGCTTATCTCTGAGAAGAGATGTCACAGCTACACACATTCATAAGAAATTCATTACAATGAGGCTCCCAAGGACATTTTAACATAAATCATAAATGATAAAACCCTAAACATCGAAAATCATAACCCCAAAAGATGAAAGGCCAAAAGGTTTGCGGGCCCCGATGGGGGTAGTTGATATGTCAACTTCCCTAGAGCATAACGTTTTCATACGATCTCCATTTGGGGAACTTGATACCTCATAAAAAAGGTCTATCTGAGGATTACACATTATGAATGGGATAATTCATTCCAACAAGAATCTATTGGATGCTGCCACATAAAAAAAACGTCATCTAGGGCCACAAAATGGCCCCAGAAGTTTGGGACCCAAAAAATTATAGAAAAACTGCCAAAATGGAAACTGTATGTTGACTCAATGGAATATATGGGAGACCACCAATGTCCACCTATATAAAATACATATTTATAGTTTGTACATTTAGCATGGATCTTTAGATCTCTAGGAAATCAATATTTCGTTTCTATGAACATAAGGACTAATAACTAAAAGGAAAATTTCCGCCATATCGTTGGATGTCAATATTTTGGTAGATGGATTCTCATGATGCCTTTAGGCCTAGAGATTGATACTTACATTGGTGGATACAAAATATTGTTGATATGCAGGGAGAGACCAACCACACTTGGCGCTAATCACCAACTCAACCTCTCGCTATCGTAGGAATATTATTGTGAATATTGTCTTCAATGTGTTTCAACAAGTTGTCACTTCCCATCATGTTGACACGATCTAAGTCACTTGTTGTAAAGCCTCTAGCTCATGAATTGGGAACATTCCCTTGACCATGATATGGAGATAATTTCTGTGAAAATATAGAGAGCACACTTGGGAAATACTGGGAAAAACTGTGACTCACCTCCCCTTTTGAGTAAGAACATCTTGGGCTTTTGGCATGCCTAAGAAGACTTGTATCTTAACTTGAAACACATATAATGAAGGAAATAAAATGTTGTGGACTAGACATGCCATCTTGAGTTTTTTGTAAACATGCCAACAAATTTCCTCATGCAGTGACATGTTGATGCACATGCACATGCACATGCGCATGCATGCAATATTATGAATTGTTCATGTAACTATGTGATCTATTCATGATCAATCAGTGTAACTGAGTGATAGATGTTATATATATGGTGATACCCATAGAGGTGGAGGACAATGTGAGTGCAAGATTGTACAAGGAGCAGAGAGCAGGGTATTAGAGGAGAGGATGGTTGTATGCCTGGGTTGGATATTGTAATTATCCCTTGAATAAAAGAATATTGATTATCATTGCCTGTGGTTTTTTCCCGATTTGGGTTTCCACATAAATCACTGTGTCAATTGTGTGATTGATGTTGTTTTTTTTTATGCTTTGTAGTTGTTTGTTTTTCTTCCACTGCCTAACAAGTGGTATGAGAGCTTTAGATGAGAAATCCATTGCATGAGTGAACAAGATTTGCAGGGGTGATTTCTGTGAAAAAAGACATATCTGATGAGTGGACATTTTTTGTGAAAGAAGACAGATCTGGTGACTGAGAGATTTCTATGAAAGAGGACAACTTCGTGTGCAGGGGTGATATTTTTTTTATAGCAGGTAATCTCGTTCAACAACAACAACGACGATAATCAATCCTTTCACTGTGTAATAGGTGTTGACGATAATATTGTTATCATCGCTCCTGTAGATTAGAGCGTGGCATTGGTGTAACCTTGTGAAGAGAACAATAACCGTGGTATGAAGTTCAATTTTTTTTTTCATGCAAAGTCAAGGTGTCCAGAGTGGATGTTTGAAAGTTTGACGTTTGTCTTATTATGCATGAAGATTCACATTAGTAAACTTTATATAAGTGTATGATTGATGTGCTTGGTTTTATGCGTGTTTGATCTTACTTAGTTTATGCTATGTTATATTTTCTTTGTTTTTCTTCCACTACTTAACAAGTGGTATCGAAGAGATATATGCACACAAATTGAAGTGATGGTGTTGTAGGAAAATCTCCCTGCGGACAGGTAGATTTCCTCAAAGAGCTAGACCCTAAACTCTAAGACAGAAAGTGCTTAACGTGGACACTTACTTCCTTTAAAATCTATACAAACTAATGCATGAGAAGGAAGGATGATAGAAGTACCTCTTTATCGACGTTTGTCCCTGCACGCTCTGAGTCGAGCTCCAAAATTTCGCTCCTCGATGAGTCCTGTAGACAAACAAAGTACGACCACTTCCTACTCTATTGATATTATCTTGAAAAAAGATCTATCTATCAATGATAAGTTCATGTAAAATCAGACACAAACTAGAAATAAACATGCCAAGCGTGTCATATTAATGAGAATAACGACATCAGTACTTACAATCGTAGATGCGAATGCGACAGCTTCATCAAGTCCCCTTTGTCTAACCCTTGCTCGGAAGATCCACGATCTAGATGATAACAACTTCACTGATCACTCTCCTTCAACTGACTATGTGTTTCCTATGAGATCATAGGTTTCATGCTAGCAATTCTTCCCCTGTTCCAGCACCACTTATGAGATCATAAGTTTGGTGTGATTCTCCTTTTTGCAGTCCCCTTTCACCATTAGAAAGATTGCTTATATAGCCTTGGAGAGGCTTTAACCACTTGAGATATCCTTGGGGAAGGTGAGGATTTTCTTCCTTCAGTTGAGGATCTTCCCTAAGATCATGGCTGGACTAGGGATTCGAGATCAACTACCTTCTAAGAATGAAAGGATCCTTTCCCCATTCATCTCAACAACTTAACAACTGCCTAGAATAGGTAGCGCTCCCTCAAAAGGACCATCAGGGTGTTGTAGCGCTCCCTAGTAGGCTTTAGGGGGGTGCCAACACTCTCAAAATCTATAGCGCTCCCTCAAAAGGGCCAGAGGAGCTTTATAACTCTCCCAGACAGTGTAAGGGGGAGTGTCGGTGCTCCCAGAAGAGGTATAGGGGAGCGCTCTCCTCCAAAAGCTAGTTTTTTGAGTGTTTTCAGATGGAAAAAGGTTTGCAATCCTGCTGACTCATTTATCCTCTTCCAAATCAAATGTTTGAGGTGTTTCAAGTGTCCTCCTCATGTATTTATAGGCAAGACATAAGCATCATGGCAGTATGCTTTCTTTGACACTTGCGACACTTGTGAGCAACATGTGACACTTGCGACCTTGTGAGCAAAATACGACACTTGTGACCTTTGTAATGACGACACTTGCGACACTATCAAAGTGAGTATTTTTTATGTGTAACAGATTGCCCCCCAAAGTATGAAGTTAGAAGACAGGAACTGATAACTAAAATGCTTTGTAGACTTTCAAGCAAGGGTATAGACGCA
>ML794942.1:291342-307682 GCA_009831015.1 Picea engelmannii
CAAGTCCCTAGTTTCTTCAATGGCAGAGACCTTAGCATCATACTTCAAGAGAAGTGATCTCAACACTTTTTGTACAACCAACAATTCATCGAGCTCTTCACCTAATCCTCTGATAGAATTAACAACTTCATCAACTCTAAGAAGATAGGTTGCAATATCTTTTTTTTCATTCATCTTCAAATTTTCAAATTCTGCTCTATGTCATAGAAGCTTGACCTTCTTAACTTTTGGATCACCTTCATAGATATTCTTGAGTTTGTCCCACACCTCTTTAGCAGTGTTGCATCCCATCACTTTGCTAGCAATGTTTGGTGCCAATGCTGCTAGAATAACATGTCTGGATTTTGAATTACAACTCATAAGGTTCTTCTCATTTGGATCAGTTGGAGCATTATTTGGGATTACATAGCCATTTACAACTGAGTACCAAATGTCTACTCCCAAAGCTGTTAGGTAAGTTTTCACTCTATCACTCCAGTATGCATAATTTCTTCCATCAAATTTTTGAATTCCATTTGAAATGTGCTCATGGTCATCCATCTCTACTCAGGATTTTCCTTCTAGTGGTTAAACTGTTATGAAGGAAACCTACTCTGATACCAATTGTTGATACTGAGAGGGGGGTGAATCAGTATCAAGTACAATTTAAAACCTTTTTCAAATTATACTTAAACCATTCAACTATACCCAATGAGAAATGAACAATAGTATAAGAGTTACACCAATATACCACAATACACCATGCACAATATATGAGAAATAATCAATAGTTATTGTTCAAGGGAAGTAATGACTTCCAAAGGTAGCTACAACTTCCAAATGTAAAGGGAGGGATAAACCTCCAAGAGGAAGATACAATCCTCCAATATCAAGAGAGAGTTGAACTTTCCATCCTTGCCCCTTCCTTCCACCCAATAATATATCAGAGATAATAAAACTTTACATTAAATCATCACCATCAACCAATCATCACATAGGACCTGATAATGCTTCCCTGAGACTTCTTCAATTTCTGCAATTATTCAATTCTTGGAGTAGTCTGATCCTGTATATAATATTATTCAATGTATTCTCTGAAACTCCTCCAAGTTTCACTCCTTGAATTCTCCCCAAAAAGAAGTTATAGAAAGAATGGTAGACTTTATTCAATTCTAGTCTATTTAGGAGAGTGAACTTGCACAGAATTCCCCGTGCTCAATAATTAACATCCGATTCTGAAACTCTCACAAAAGAAACTAAATTCCATACTCTTTAAAATTAAATTTTTCCCACTTCATTTGGATTCTCGATGAATAAGTTATGACTATTTTACCTGGAACACCTGTTTATTGACTACCTTTAGGACTGGTCACAAACCCTATCTTTCACAGAGTGTATCTCCATAATTATAGCGAATCAAGAGCTGCACTTTTTGCCAGAGGTACCTTGATATGTATTCTCACTACCATAGTGATTTAACCATCTGAATCATTCTAGAAAAAATGGTAAGATGACCTGAAAATAACATACCTTAGAACACATCACCAAAAGACTTCATCCTCCCTTGAAATCTGGCCTTCTTTTCTTCTTATTTCCTCTGAAATTCGAATTATATCAAATGAATGTATAATGATGTTTATTTATACCATTTATGTCACTTCCTTTTAACATTAGGTCCGACCTGACACTTTCTTATTTTGAGATTCTTTTCTTTAATTATCTTCAGGGCCTACATGTACTTCCTTCTTCAATTTACTTTGTCATCTTCAAAAATTCATTTCTTCTCAACCATGAGGATCCACGTGATGTGCCACATACCACCGAAAACAACATGATGTATACTATCCATCCATGGGTGTTGTATCTGCATGTGCATTTTCCTTCATGTCCAAATACTTTCATCAATCTTGCAGTCCAAAACCCATGACTAGGGTTGACATCAATGACAACAACCAATCTTCCAACAACAATATCCTTAAAAAACAAATAATTGGTTCAATCTAATATATGGATTAACATGTATTTATTCCATTGACACGAATTTAATGACCTCAATGAATAGATTTCATAGTTATCTAAGATTACAAATCCAAACTTTGGTTTCCAAGTTTGAAAAAAAATTGTATTGTGTTAGTGTTCGGTGATTAAAACTAAAATCTTAGGTATAACCTAAGATTGAAAAAATCTCATTTAGTCAGAGCTTGGCCAAAATAAATCAAATGTGTGATAAAAGTAATTTAAATGTTATGAAAAAATAATTATTTTCTTAAACATATGTACAACATTGGATAGTAAGAAAAATATTGTAATTAAAGGAAAACTAATAGATTGTCAACAATGAATCAAATGTTATAGTCATAGCGTTCGATGTTATAGTCATCACCTTCAGTAGGTACTAATAAAAGAAAAAATATGATTAGATGAATTTATTTTAGGATATACAATATTAATCTTATAAAAAGTCATTCTAAAAAAGAAGAAATATTTAGGGAAATACACTATAGTAGGTTGCTATTATTAGTCCCCGTCGTAGGCATAGAAGGACTATAGCGATCAATAATTCATTGACTTTGTATTAGTTTGTCCTTTGACCACAAATATTTGCATAATATCTATTGTTGGAAATGGGAACTAAAAACATTTCTTTTTATATAATAAAAAGTACCATATATGTCATGATATGATTGGATAACAAATTGGAGGTCTTATTGTTGGCTTTGTTATTCCCAATGTTTTATATGTTAGCATATCCAAAAATTTTGATCGTATATGGCCTTTTTGAATCATATATTTTCTTATGCATTGCATGAAGGTGGATTAATGCTAGCATTAGTTCAAATGTTTGTCTTAGCATTTTCTGCTAGCTAAATTTCTCCCAATGTTTGATATGTTATCATATGTAAAGTTTGTCCTTTGAATACATTCTCTAATGTTTGAAGCGATCTGATTTGAGGTCATTTTATTCCTTAGTATTTTACATGGATAGTATATTAAAATTATTATTTTTTATTACTATTACTATGTGTGATTTTTTCTTTATTGTTGTGTGTTTCGAGAGTCTTTGTCATTGTTGTGTACATAAACATGCATGCCACACTGCATTTGTTCTTAAATTTTTTCACAGGGCGATGGCCTTCGATGGTTTTGACAGTATTAAGTGTTTACCTAACAGGTTTCACAGCCTTAAATGTTTATTGTACAAATGTGTTGCAATACAGTTTCGTTCCATTTTTTTGATGGTGTTGTTTGCAGTGAAATTGTGCAATTTTTTTCTCCACCAGCATCACTAGTTCAATGGTTGATGCTTGTTCATTGGTTCATTCCATGCTTCTTGTTCTTGTTTGATTCAAATTTGCAAAGTTGAGGTGTTGTAGTTGCAATTGGACCTCTTCATGGTTGTTCACTGGTTTGTTGTTCTTCAACTTTGCAAGTTGTTGGACCTGTTCTTGTGGTTTACAAGTTTTGGGGCTAATCTCTTGTCATCCCTTATTCACGGGTAAGTTTCCATGCCATCATTTTGTTGCTATTCCTTTTTTTGTACTTGGTGTTTTGCACCTTGCGGGCTATATTTTTCAATGGTAGGAGTCCCTGCCTCAAAATTTTGTTGCAGAGTATCTTTCTATGAGATCTTATTTTATGTTCCTAGAAACCATGCATCTTCATATGCCAGCTACCACATCTTGCATATTGTGCCATATCTATTTCGAAAATTGCAATGCAAAGGGGTTTATAAAACAAATTCAGAGTTGTCACAAGGGGGAACCATCCGCCGGGGTGTAGAGGCAGGGAATGCTTTTATTCTCTAGGTCAAAAAACTACGTCCACCTGTGGCCTTTATCATGTCCTTTCTATTTTGCATAAAAAAAAATTCCTCTGAGAAGCTTGTAGGATGCACACCATGAATAGGTTCAAATAGATCTTTGTGCTCAACAAATTTATAGTGTTATTTATTTACTTCATTTCTTCTGTTTGGTTCACTTTTCAATGTAGTTTTGTTTTCTTGTCATCTATTGTGGCAACTAGGGGGAATTTAATTTGACAAGAAGAAGGTTGAAGGATAAATATCAAGATTTGTACACAGTTCTGCGCTTGTAGTTTTCTATTTTATTTTTATTTTTATTTTTTTCATTTTATTTTATTTTTCCCCCTTTTCTTTGTTTTAATACAAACTAAAAGTAGCTAAGAAACAACTTGAAAATCACAGTGCAAAAGATGAAACGAGTAATATATTTTGATTTGTATGAAATAGATACACACTCCATTATACATGACAACATTGATGAGGTGTTGCATAGAAATGGGCTTTTTAGATTGGATGCATTCTCGTATACTGTAGGAGATTGCCTTTTCGATGCATTTTAGGTTCTACTACATTTCCATTATTCCTCGACCAACCTGGGCAATGGATTGATAGCTTATTTCTTGGGCTTTTTAAAAAATGGCTATGTTGAGTCATTGGAGTCCTATGAGTATGAACTGGAATCTGATTTTCTTCGACAGTTGCATGGAATACATAATGTCGCTATGTATTTTTCAAATATGTGGTTGTTTGCATCTCCAATTCTACCTGCACATGAGAGGGGACTTTGGGGAGATACATTTTGTATACGGTGGTTGTCTAAGTGGCTCAATATATCAATTGGAATACAATCATTGACAAGAAAAACAAGATATCTACTATTCAACAAAACTACATCTAACAATCCATATTGCATCTTGTTCCATGATCCCAATGTTGTCAGTGGTCATTATGAACCACTACTGTATATAAAATGTCCATATGCAATCTTGGAGGACCTCATATTTACTTGTCCCTCATTTGCAAAGACCTTGAATAGTAGTGGAAACAGATTATGCATCACAGAGACTGCCATGGTTTGCAGATAGCAACAATTGTTGTATCTAGCCGTGGAGATAGTTTGTTCAATTCAATTTGTTGTTTAGTAGCAGCAGATTTCGATGTGCAGTCACTGTGGACTTACACTGTACAATCCTTTTGCATTGAAATTATAGGCGAAAAGCAACAGCTTTTTAGTTGCTTGCATCAACACCTTTCGCCATATCTCCTAGAAAATATGTCGACAATTGCAAGTTGGCAAGAATACCTTGTAAAAATGGCACTGCCATATGAAAAAGGAAATGTGGAGGGTTGCAGATTCTATTTACAATGGATATCTATCATATTCAGAGTAAATATCTAGGTCTGGTCGGCCTTGCCAGATGGCACTTTCCATTCCTTGTCTATTGATTCAAATTACGATCGAACAATTGACATACTTTCATTGAAAACAAATACGACACATATCCATTATCAACCTTTGCTTGGACATATCACTGGTTCAGGGTTCAATATCCATGCCACCCAAATCGCATCAAATATGCATATGGGTGGCATGCTTTTTAATGAGAATGAAACTCCTCCCAGTTGCGATAAGGCCATACAAGGCTTAAACAAAAAACGTATCCTAAGTTATTACAACTTGAAAAACATCATGCATGAAATTCGCCGCAGTTGGGATGAGGCCATACAGGGCTTAAACCAAAAATGTAGACTAAATTATCACAACCTGAAAAAGTTCATATGTAAGAGAGAAAAAAACATTGGTGGTATAGGAAATATTGTTGTTACAGTGTCCAATGCCAATGCCAGCCAAACCACATCAAATGTGCATAAGCGTCACATGTTATTTAACTAGAGTGAAATTCATCCCAGTTTCCATTAGGTCATCCTTCCCTTGAACAAGAGACGTAGAATAAGTTACCACAACTTGAAAAAGGTCATGCGTGAGAGAAAAAAATGCATTGCTACGCTTCCTTTTAGAGAGAAACTGACATATCACAATCTAAAAAAAATTATCTGTGCACAACACAACATAAAAAGGTAGGATCTCGTATTCCACAATGGTCATGGAACTGTCCAAGAGGAAAAAATCACATTTCATGGGCTAGAAGCAACACCGTGCATTACTACCAATGAAAACTGGCAAACACTTTCTACCCATAGTTCCCTGCGAAAGAAATATGAAAGACAGACCTACATGAAACAAATCAAAGACACTCCTTCTATTGCATGTGCAATTTTCGATCAATTGAATTTCGCAAAAAACAGTAAGTATTTCACGCCTGATTTGGAAGCATAGTTGAAAGCACATGATAAAACATTTTCCAATGGAAAAATTTGTCTTCCATGCAAACAGTCGCTTGAAAATGGAAAATTTCCACAATTTGCAACTCCTGACCCAATAATATGTAATACACCACTACCAGATGTAAGTGTTCTTACGGAACTTGAAGAGAGACTTGTGTCTCTGCGAATTGCATTTGCACAAATTAGGCCCTGGGGCTATAAATGACCCTAGATGGGCTTAACAGGATCAATTATTAATGTACTTGTTCAGCTAGATGTTGTGAAAAAAGCCTTGACACAATTCATTAGCAATACAATGAAAGTTGTTGTGGCTCTCAAAAGACGCTTGTGATACAAAAATGTGTATCAGAAAGGCAAACTGTGTGTGCATGTTGTTATGAAAACATTAAAGGAATTATGTTCCAGGGCCCTGTACAAAGAATGGAACATTTATATAAATGAGAACCGAAACAATGTTCTTGGAGAAGAGGATGACAACTTTGTAGAGACTCTTGAAAATTCTAGTGAATTTGATACAAGTGGTGAATCGGAGAATGAAACACCTATTGAGACATTGTTGCATGGATTCACTGATTTACAGTGCATTCGTGACTTGCAAAACAAGATTATCGAAATTGCACCCGCTGAGGGGCAACGTCCACTTGGAATATTCAAGGATAGATTCACTGAGGAAATGAACTTCCCAACACTCTTCTATGGAGTTCCACGTCCCACTGACATTACATTATGATTTGGTTATCATAAAATAGTTCGATGGGAGTTGCTACATTCAAGCGATGACTTCTCATGTCACATAAGAATTTTTATTTTCAAAACAATGCACACAATAATAGAGCAAGTGTTGTCTTTCATGTGGGTCCAAATAAGAAAAGGCCAGTTACAAGGAAGAAAGTTGTTGGCCAAGGATGTCAAGTACAAAGTAAACCTAGAAAAAATTATGAAATCTGATGTTGGATACATAGATTTCAAAAACATTCACATCTCTCCTGACTATTTGTAGAAAAACAAGAAAACTATTTTTGCAATGATCCGGAAATTGGGCCCGCCAACATTTTTCATTAGATTTACAAGTGCAGAGCATTGATGGGATCCATTGGTGGTTGTTGTATCTGAATTGCATAGGAACATGAAAAGTAAAAAACAAACCCATACACTCGAAAATAATGACATTGACTACCTCATAATAAAAGACCCAGTGACATGTAACATAGACTAAATTCTTTGAGACAATTGATATGCCATGATGACACATTTTTCGTAAAAAAATCAGACTACCTTTTTGTGACTGAATTCTAGAATAGGGGAAATGAACATGACCACACACTCTTGTGGATAAAGGGTGCACCAGTCTATGGAGATGACAACAATTCACAGATCGAGAAATTTGTGGACAAATACATAACATGCAACATAGATCATTTGGATCTAGAACTTGCCAAAGTTCATAGAAATTATCATACAAGAAGTTGTAGAAAATGAAAAAACCTACATTGCAGATAGAACTTTCTCGTGCCGCCAATGAAGACAACAAGAATCATAGAGCCACTTAGTTTAGAAGATAATGTTGTTGTTAAGAAATATAAATCCTTGTTCCCATTTCTAGAACAAGGAGAGTTTGACGAGTTGATGAGCTTCGATGACTTCTTGACAGAGCTAAATCTATCAGAAGATGAGTACATCCAAGCCATACAATGTATGCTTCAACAACCAACAATTTTCCTTAAATGAAAACTTTCCCATATTTGGAACAACGGTTTCTCCAAGGACATGCCAGTTATGTGGAATGCAAATACAAATGCATAGTACATCCTCAATGCATATGTTGCAACATCGTATTGTACCTCATATATGACAAAGGTTGACAAATCTATGACTAGTGAATTCAGAAGAATACCCAAAGAACATGAAAGAAGTCATATTGATGCCATCCAAATGATATGTATGCTTGGCAATACATTGCTTAATCTTCAACAAATGTCTACTCAACAAGAAGTCCACATTGCACTTTCCCTACCCCTCAATTGTAGTTCAAGAAAATGTATCTTCATAAACACATGTCCACTTGAGAAACACACACTTGTGCTTAAACCATCGTTTTTTCTAGAACAAGAGCCTGACAATTTAGAATATGTGCTACGTCGCTCTGTTATTGATTATTACCTCCAACGTCCATCTCCTATTAGGCATATCTACTTAGCAGAATTCGTATCGCATTACAAAAAAAATGGTGCGCCCATATCAAAAAGAAAAAAACCCTCAGTGATACGGTTTGTCAAATACAAAAAACATTCTGACTATGAAAACTATTGTAGACAAAAAAAATTGCTATGTGTTACCTTCGATGAAAACAAAGAGACATTAAAACATAGCTTCTCTACATGGGAAGATGCGTATGTAGCCTCTAAGACTATAGTGAAAATCAATGAAGCTAGATTTACTTACAATGTTAATCCAACATGGGGTGATCTAGAAATTGCAGTTAATGAGCTATAAAACCATGAAAATCTTGATGAGACATTCACAAACCGAAAAACAACCAGAACTCCCTGCGAGTCCTATGACTTGCAAGTGGATTTGCCTCGTCCTCGAGTAGGTGGCAGTGAAAAATGTATCAATCATGGTTTTCAAGTCACAAAACATCCTTTCCTTATTGAAAATAATGAATACCACAGAATAAGACGTTTGTTGAATCAAGAACAATAAACAATTCTAAAGGACATTGCACTTAAAAAACACTTGAACATGGACAATCTTGTGCACTTGTTCCTTATAGGCGGAGCAAGAATATGCAAGACATTCACAGCGAAAGAACTGTTCCAAATGCTTATACAAATATATGATTCAAAAAATTCCTCTAATCCTATGAAAAGGGCCTAATAGTTGCATACACAGGAAAATATGGATATAATGCAGGTGGAACAATAGTTCGCTCTTCATTTTTAATGCCTTTTAAAAAGTCACAGTTTCTTCCACTTAGCAAGGAAATGTTAGATATGTTGTCTAATATTTATGACGAACTCCAACTTTTTGTTATAGATGAAGCATCTTTGATTGGAAGTCGCTTCTTGTATTCCATTGACAACCGAATAAGAAGCATAAAACATGTGCACATGAAATACTTTGGAAATATTGACATGATATTATGTGGGGATCTTTACCAGGCACAGTCGATTCGAGATTCTTTGATATTTGAACAACCTATGGTTAACATGAAAATAGTGACGCATGAATTCTAGAGAGACAATATTAAATGATTTGAATTAAATACTACAATGCACCAGACAGATGAAACATTTATTGCAATTCTAAATAGAATGCGGACAAACAATCAAACATATGATGACTTAACATATATCAATTTGAGGTGCTTGCGACCTGCACCAATAGACCCAACGTTCCCTTACCTTTTCTACACAAATAAGGATGTTTCAATGCATAACAAGTACATGATATTGCTCATGCTTGGGAATGATATAATCATCGATTCAATTGACCTAGAAGAAGACAACCATGGAAACGTGCCACGTCATGAACATACAACCACTTTACCTTTGCAATTTGTCCTGAAATTAGAAATGTTGGTTGAAATATATGCCTGCAACTATGATTCATAACATGTCTTGGTCAATGGTGCAGATGGAATACTCAAAGGCTATACCAAAACAAAAAAACTTGATTTCCTTTGGATTAAATTCCATGAACCGCATATATGCAAGCAACAAGAAAGCAAGTTGGATTATCTATATAATTCAAATAATGCAAGCAATTGGACACCTATTTTTCGAATATCAAATCCATTATCAAAATCAGCAAAGATAGGTCGACTGAAGATTTGAAAAAAAAATTCCAATTAAACTTCCATGTGCACGTACAGTCCACAGATCGCAAGGACTAACACTTGATAATGTTTCATTTTAGACTGCTGGAATTCGGATACATGGACTTGTATACACAACACTGTCCCATGTTAGAAGCATAGACTCCTTGTATTTACTAAGTCCTCTTACAAAAGATAACTTCAAATTCAAACAAAAAGTTGATATTGAAATGGAATGCCAGAGGACTACTGCAAAATGGCATCTGCAGTATGATTACCAATTCATACAAACAAAGTCATTTGTTTCAATTCTCTCTCTTAACACACACAACTTACATGCACACATGGATGATATACTCAATGACTATGATATAGTGCAATCCGATATCTTGTTCTTGCAGGAAACATACATGGCATTATGCATGCAAAACAAACAATTTCCAAATCACAATTGCATATCAAGTTACATTACACATGGGGTGATCATATAGGTGAAAAAACATGTACCAATTTTGGACAATATTCATTTCGAAGAAAAGAATGTTGAGATGGTGCTTGCAAAAATATTTTTCCATGGAACATAAATTGCAATACTGAATCTGTATGATGCTCCCCATGCAGCATTCTCCAACATACTAACTTTTATTTCCAATGCATTAGGCATTTTCATCTGAACGGACCCATTGTGCTTGTAGGAGACTTCAATATTGACATGCTACAAAATAATGCCAGAACAAAAGAATTCAAAAACTACATGTGCAAATACAGTCTTATCTTTCTTTTGAACAACACAAGCCATGTGCAAAATGCACTTATTGACCATGTGTGGTCAAATGTGCCCATTCCTAAATACAACATATTTTTCTTAGACACATACTGGTCTGATCACGATATAATTGATATTTCACTTGAATTACGAGATATCCATCAAACAAATTGAAAATTCATATTTCTGTGTTTCAAAGCATATCTGTATAGCTTGTTGCAAAAAAAATAAAAAATTATCCAGCTTCTTAGTTTTCCCTGGTTTGTACACATACTAGTCTGGTCACCACATAGTTGGTGTTTCACTTAAATTATGAAATATACATCAGGAATATTGCATAATCATATTTGTATGCTTCAAACCATATCTATCTATCTTGTTGCAGAAAATCAAGATATCCAACTTTTTAGTTTTCCTTGGTTTGTCATTTCTATTGGTCACAAATTTGTTTATTGAATATATATATATATATATACACACACACACACACACACAGAAACTTGAATGAACTAAAAAAAAAAGGCACATTCTTCTAACACTATTTGTTACTTTATTCCTCTTATTCTATTTTATTTAGTCTATGTACATAGTACTTTCTTTTTTCTTTACATGTCAACTTATGTTCATGTCCATTTTGTTTTGTTCTTTTTTTCATAAAAACAAACAAGAAAACTAGACACCGTAAAGAAATCCGAACCAGGAATGTAGAAGAATCCATGCAAAGGTGTGTTTTTCTACCTGTGTTCCATATCCAATAGTTTTTCGTTTACTCTATTTGTATTTGTTGAACTAGTTTGCAGCTTTTTTTTTTTTTCCTCCTTGGACACTCCATATATTCCTGTACATTGAATTTTATTCATGTCAATTGTATTTTCTGTGCTGCTATCTTGAAATAAATAAATTTGCACTCCATCTTTTCTTTTCATGTGTTCCTACGTAACAATTTTCTTTCATGTCGATTCTTACCTCCCTTTCTTTTTCCTGTTCTATACTTAGTCATTCTCCGTTTTTTTTCTTCCCCTCTATTATCCATTTTTTATTCTATAATTAGTCCCATGTCTATGATCCTAGGTTTCCAGGACAACAGAGTGGCATATTTCATGTCCATCTATATCTCTACATCACGAGTCTGACCGACCGTCGTTTGTTTTCATAGTTCATGAATTTTATAGCCGTCGATTCCTGCATAGATGCCATCAAACTCTCATTCCCCGTGTGTGCGGTATACATATTGCACTTGAAACTTTGGTGATCTACAATTCGACCCAGACTCGAAGCTTGCGACTCATTTTTCCCAACACATGTTGACATTTTTCCCAGTCCGACTCAGCAATTAGCCAATTTTATGGATACGAGTTCACCCCCAATGCATTATCGAACTCCCATGCCCTATGTTCAGATAAAATCTTGCAATGTACAATTCGATCGTGGGCTCCTCAAAATCCCAAGCCTCACTCTTTATCGAAAAAGCAATTTGTATATCCATCAATATCTTGACATCACGAGTCCGACTGAGCACTTTCATTTCCTTAGCTGATTTTATGGCCACGGCTTCCCGACTATGCATTATCAAACTCTCATTCCCCTTGTTCTGAGTATACATATTCCATCCAAAACTTGGGTGATCCATGTCTATGCTCGCAGGTTCCCAAGACGGTCGAGTGGCAGATTTCATGTCCATCTATATCTCTACATCATGAGTCCGACCGACTGTCGTTCATTTTCATAGTTCATAAATTTTATGGCTGTGGGTTCTTGTGTGGGCACCATCCAACTCTCACGCCTCGTGTGCATGGTATACATCTTGCACCCAAAACTTTGGTGATCTATAATTCGACCCGAACTCGAAGCTTGTGACTCATTTTCCCTAACATATTTTGATATTTCAAAGCATCTGTTGATATATTTCCCAGTTCGTATCAACAATTAGCCAATTTTATGACTGCAGGCTCCCCCCCCAATGCATTATCGAACTCCCATGCCCCATGTTTGGATAACATCTTTCATCCAAAATTCCAGTTATCTACAATTCGACCCCAGATTCCTCCAACTTGCAAGTCTCACTCTTTATCGAGCTCACAAATTGTATATCCATCTATATCTTGACATCACGAGTTTGAACAAGTGCTTTCATTTCCTTAGCTAATTTTGTGGCCGTGGGTTCCCGAGTACGCGTTATCAAACTCTCATTCCCCGTGTTCTGAGTATACATCTTCCATCCGAAACTTGGGTGATCTACAATTCCAGCACAGACTCCTAGGTTCAAAAAAGTACCAAAGCATCTTTAACTCTCGTCCATGCTCGACACATTTGTCCCTTCCCAATAGAAATTAATTATGATTTTACTAGTGATAGTTCACAGATGTTTGAAAATATTGGCATTAATAAGAGGAAATATTGAGGTAATCTCCCATTAAAATGCATTTATGGGAGAATATTATGGAATATGATTAGTTTCCTTTGTCAATCTTGAATTTGCAAAAAAATGATGGTTGTTTTGGTTTTTTTAAGACGTTATCATAGCAAGAATTCAATATTGCGTTGGCCCGCTGTCATCTATACAAGTGTTCACATGATCCTTCTCTTTAGTATTGTGCACATAATTTTAGAACCTTACAGGTTTGCATATCTGAGGCTCAACCCGTATATGAAAATGTTGCTCCACCATTCAAATTTGAACATAGTTTGTAGTTGGACCATAGAGAAAAACAATAAAATAAAATAATATGATTTTTTTTAAGTAAATATTAGCAAATTATCTTTTGACTTGAACCTTCTTTTGTCAAAATCTAGGTATATTACACAGTTGTCAATGTTTTTCCCTCTTTTCAATAGTTTCTCAATTTCCCTGCCATCTTCGCACACTTTCCCAATGAAAATTGATGACACTTTTATTATCTTTGAAAAGATTGGCATTAAAAGGAGAAAAGGTCGAGGACATCTGCCATTAAAACACATTCAACCAAGATTTACCAGAGATTGTATTATGATGTTGTAGCGTCCATTTTAAAAACAATAAGGAGCAAAGGAAGGTTTTCATCACCTTATGGATGCAGCTCGACAACATGTCTGTGGAGATTCTCTAAATATTTTTGGGCACGAGGACCACCGTTTTCAATGATCCATAGATTATGACTACTACTCATCCACTTCTGCCCAGATGAAAGTTATCTCAACATCTGAAAATGCAACAACACATTCTATCCCTGATTTTTTTTTTTACTTTAACGACTTGGTCACATGTTGCACCGAGAACTATATTATGAACCAACAGATTATCGATATGGGAGACCATTTCCAAATCTCCCTATCGCCTAAAGTATTTCGAAATATGTTAACACTTCCCGACCCAACACCTTCTTTCAAGGGTGAGAATTGCAAGCAGTTCTTAAAGAAGCATGGAAATGAATTATACCTCTTGCTGAAGTTATTACAAGAACTAGCGCCCGCTTCCCGGGACATGGCCATATTATAGGTTAGTGCATGTAAAAACTTTTTTCTTCAAATTGTATTTCTTTTCAAAAGGGAAATGAGACAAGAAAGTGTAACCGGCATCTCTCGGATGATTTTGTATATTTTATATTTTACAGTCAATAAAAAAAACCATCTTCCATTGCCGCAAGATGATTTCCATTCAAAAATATTCCCAGTTATTGCAATACACGAGGCATAAGAAATTCTTTATGCCACCTTATTTAATTTTCATCGTACCAAATTTCTATACATTTCTTAGACTATGTATGTATAGAAAGCTAAACTCTGAATTTGACCCATTAACATTCTTGCACTTGCCAGCTATTTTATAGGGTCTTCAATTATTTTGTTTCATTTTTTAAAGCATTGATATTTGGAAGGTATTTCCCCCGGTTTTTTGGCCAGCCAACAATCTTCCTGGATAGGAAGGACATAATCGAAGAAATGGAGAACTATAATGTTATAAGGATATCCGGGTCTAAGAAAAATACTTGTTTCCTTCCATGTCACATATCTAGTACAATGTTTTTTGCTAGAATAGAAAGAGAGCACATCTACTGGTTTCATTTTTTTCGTGAAAAATGGAAAGGACAATTCATGTCTATGCCTTGGAAAGTTCGATATTCCATGGTCACGAACCACTTCAACAGTTCTTTCACTTACACTATCCTCAATGGACTCTAAACTAGTACCAATGATTCGCACAAGTAGAACCGAAAATACTCGGGTGAAAATCATGCGCAATCCCTGACTGCCATAGCCAAGACCACAACATCTCGTGGCAGTACTCCAACAACTTACCCAAGGAAAAAATTCACACACAATTCTTCAGGCGGCGAAGGAGATAAGAACCCTCCCTCCAAAAAAATTGAAAGTTGTCACAAGCTTCTCGCGGGCAAAAAATAGAAAACAATAGTCCAAGAACAGGAGGGGCTGAGGGGAGAAATTGATATCTATGATCTCTCCCTCGAAGATATGGAACTAGAAATTGACATTGAAAAATTGTTCCCTGATGACAATCACCTAGAAAACACTGCTCCTCACAATCCTGGGATGGAAATAATTGATGACGGCAACCTCGCCTCTCAGCAGGCGGTCGCTCTACCAGAACCTTCTCTCCCTCTCGGCCCGAAGAGACTCAGCTCTTCCTCTCCTCTCGGGAGTTCTACCCACAGTTTTACTCGGTGATCTTTTCCACACGTGCTCTCGGGAGATCGGACCTCGCGAGATCACGAAACCCACGATGCTGTCCCCGGGGAAGTGAACTCCGAAATCCCGATGGTCAAAGGTCAACCCCGGGAAATTTCCACTTGGGGCGCGGACCTCGACCTATTTATTTCCCGAGTGTCGAAACTCCGAGGTCATGCGAGCATGCCACCTGGACTCCACTGTGTCTCCGGGGTCCCACTCTATTTCGTCACCTTCGGGACTTCGCAGATCGTGGAACCCACGACTCTGAGTCCTTTGCTGCGGAAATCCCCGAATGCCGAATCTCCGACACTCCGGATTCGTGCCACCTGTCCCTCCAGGAATTGACGGTCCCGATCAAATCGGGGGATCGCACTTCGCGAGTCCGACGTGCATGGGATTATGGCACTCGTCGACCCCGATTCGCCGATGCGCAATGGAAATGGACTTCTTTCGCTGCCTGAGGGTTAACCTCCTTGCTCCTCCTCCAGATCCAACGATCCACAGAGCTTCGCGAGTCCATCCAACGATTTCGAACCGTCGACTCTCCTTTTCGACGGAGAGATCCCTACTCCGCCGCATTTGTCCTAGGCGACCTCCGCTGTGTCGATTTTCTCGGCGAACAAAGGAACCATCTCTCTAAGCTCCGTCCTCCGATTCCTTCAGAAAATTCTTACGAACTCTGCACACCCCTTAAGCTCAAACACTCTCCAAGTGTTGGAGTTCTTCTGGGCTCGGTGTACTCGCGCTTGCAACAGCCTCGTCCCTTTCCTCCTCTCAGACTCACCACTGTGAACTCGAATTCGACCTGCACTCGCCTGCACAGCTCGAACACTCAACCCAACTCTGGGGAAAAGAGAGACAAGAGCTCAACTACTTAGCCGCCTCGACGCACTCTATGCGGAGGTTCTTCACTGCGCTCGATGCAGGAATCTCACGGACTAAGCAGAGAAACAATTGAAACTCAT
>ML794942.1:311881-332877 GCA_009831015.1 Picea engelmannii
GGTCTCCATATCTTCGAGTCTCGCTCTGAGATCTCGTATTTGACGTTCCATCTCAGCATTCCCTACTGGATTCTCTGGTCGCCTGCCTCTCCTCCGGGCATCCCTGTCTTCCCGATCAGGTGATTGTCTCTCTCTCCGGGGCGACATTATGTCTGCTACTCCCTGCTACCTGAACAAAGAGAACTTCCACAGCCCCACTCTGATACCACTTTGACGGCAACCTCGCCTCTCAGCAGGCGGTCGCTCTACCAGGACCTTCTCTCCCTCTTGGCCCGAAGAGACTCAGCTCTTCCTCTCCTCTCGGGAGTTCTACCCACAGTTTTACTCGGTGATCTTTTCCACACGTGCTCTCGGGAGATCGGACCTCGCGAGATCGCGAAACCCACGATGTTGTCCCCGGGGAAGTGAACTCCGAAATCCCGATGGTCAAAGGTCAACCCCGGGAAATTTCCACTTGGGGCGCGGACCTCGACCTATTTATTTCCCGAGTGCCAAAACTCCGAGGTCATGCGAGCATGCCACCTGGACTCCACTATGTCTCCGGGGTCCCACTCTATTCCATCACCTTCGGGACTTTGCAGATCGCGGAACCCACGACTCTGAGTCCTTTGCTGCGGAAATCCCCGAATGCCGAATCTCCGACACTCCGGATTCGTGCCACCTGTCCCTACAGGAATTGACGGTCCCGATCAAATCGGGGGATCGCACTTCGCGAGTCCGACGTGCATGGGATTATGGCACTCGTCGACCCCGATTCGCCGATGCGCGATGGAAATGGACTTCTTTCGCTGCCTGAGGGTTAACCGCCTTGCTCCTCCTCCAGATCCAACGATCCACAGAGCTTCGCGAGTCCATCCGACGATTTCGAACCGTCGACTCTCCTTTTCGACGGAGAGATCCCTACTCCACCGCCTTTGTCTTAGGCGGCCTCCACTGTGTCGATTTTCTCGACGAACAAAGGAACCATCTCTCTGAGCTTCGTCCTCCGATTCCTTCAGAAAATTCTTACGAACTCTACACGCCCCTTAAGCTCAAACACTCTCCAAGTGTTGGAGTTCTTCTGGGCCCGGTGTACTCGCGCTTGCAACAGCCTCGTCCCTTTCCTCCTCTCAGACTCACCACTGTGAACTCGAATTCGACCTGCACTCGCCTGCACGGCTCGAACACTCAACCCAACTCTGGGGAAAAGAGAGACAAGAGCTCAACTACTTAGCCGCCTCGACGCACTCTATGCGGAGGTTCTTCACTGCGCTCGATGCAGGAATCTCACGGACTAAGAAGAGAAACAATTGAAACTCATTCTCTCAGGTTCCTGACCTGATATGCAATCACATATGCAGCATATAACAGATACGCATAAAAGGAAGCAAGTAAACAGAAGCATAACATCAACAACACAAAGGTATCCAACACATCCATGGTAATTGAATCAGTGYTTTCCTATTAATTCAATTGACTGTASATGGAGGGTTTYTGCACAAGCTTCTTCCTCTCTTGCTCCTGTATGAATGAATGAGATGATCMAATGAATATACATGGAGGGTGTCTATTATTCCGTTTTCCCTCTCTAAAGATAAACTGTCTAATCTACAGCGAATTCTATCTACCAGCATTAAAATCAAATAAATGCCTTCCTATCTACTATTACAATACAAGTGCACTTCACCATGAATGCTCTCATCCAAACGACGGCGCACCAATCTCCAATGCATTTCAAAAGTCTGCGTGCTGGCTCGCTTGACGACGTGATGATGCTACGGATGCTCTCGTGGATGCTCCTACATCAATTGACATAGATACATTGGACGAAGAAGAGTCTTTTGCATTTCAGAGTGTTATTGTTTACAGCGAATAAAAAAAATGATTATTGAAAACATAGATGTAAATAATAAGAAAGGCACATCTCGTTCAGAGTTAAACCTATGCAACATGCGCCCTTCCCAGATATCAAAGATGCAGCGAGCAACTGGAGATGCTCTATACATCTCTATTAACGGCCTTAAAATGGAGAACCTCATGTTAAAGACGTGAATCAAAGAATTGGAGGCAACTCTAATGTCTCTTCCACTATTTGATACTCCTTTGGAAATGGTCAAGTCCACCACACTTGCGCCAAAGTTAAAAGGATCAGCAATCCTTCTCACATCGACCTGAGACTATATGGAAAAGAATATAAACAAAAGAATGGAATTAATAACAGAAGCTTGGGAGATGTCAAAGAATATGGTCTCTTTTGGAGCAAGAGAGCATGCTTTTCATGAGTATATGCAAGCAAATCTCAAGAACGAGCAAGGTTTTTATCTCGATGTAGTTTTACCATTTAGTTTTGAAGTTACCGGTATGAAGGAATCCAGAATAAGACAAGATGATATCCCTTCCCTGGATCAAATAGACCAACTAAATGCATGATTGAAAGAAAAGGTAAAGAACTTGATTGGTATTGTTCAAGAATGTAGCCAGACCATATCTAAAAGAGATAAACTATTCAAGAAGCTAACTGAGATAGATATAGTTGGTAGCACCAATGAAATCCAAGACCCAAAATTGATATTAAACTCATTTTTTTTAACCAAACAAGCATTTGATGATCAAGTTCATAGCTATAAAATACTGTCATTTGAAAAATTCTATGGCATTCTTGAATATGGTGAAGATGACGTGAAAAATTGGCTAGTCGGTTATGCAATGAGAAACAAAAATATTCAAGAATCATTGCACAACTTAACTATTGATCTAAGGGACTTGGAAAGTGAACTCTTCAATATAAAAATCCGGCATGAAATGAACTCGGCGCCCATGAGGAGATACATCGAAGAATGGTTGAAAAATGTTGTCGACCAGATTACCAATGAAGGTCAAAGCTAAGGAAAGCCATAAAAGGACATCAATGAAGAAAGGAAAAGCCATGGAACACCATCATAGTAATTTGATACTGATTACATTCTTTTGTCTTCATCCACTTATTCTAACAAAGCTTTAATCCAGATCTGAAAATTTTCTCTTTCTTCTTGCCAGTTTTTGTTGTTTTCCATCGTCGAATTTCTTCCTTCTGCAAACTTCATTCTTGCACATATTTGCTTCCTAGTCTGCGATAGTCCTAATCATTGTCATTCTGGGAAACACATTTTTATTTCACACAATATGTACTGAACTATAGTTTTTTTTTTCAAATTCGAAGACAACGTTTTTTGGGGGAAATATTCTCAAATGTATTTTGTGACCCAATTTATCTAAATATAAATATTTGGTGTTGCTCTATGCGGATATTCAATTCTTGGTGTTGTTATTTGGAATTTGTATTTCTTCGTAAAATTAACTCATTTCGTTGTACATGTCCATGTTCTATATTGTGCATTTATTGCAGCTTCCTATATTTCAAAATATTGTTCGATATACAAAATGTAAATTCATGTATTTTTTTCTTTGTTCCTTGTAGGTTTGATAAAAAACAAATTGAGCCCAAAACACCATTCAAATTTGAACATGGTTTACATTTGTACCACAAATAATCTAGTAAGATACATTCATATGGATACATTTTAAATAAACATAAACAAAATCCCTTTAAACTTGAAGCTGACTTTCTTGGGCTCCTGGATTATAAGCGGGTTGATTGGTTAACGAACTATCAAATCCTCATTTCCATATATATATATTCACATTAGGAACCCGAATGACGACCATCCCTTTCAACACTTGTCCAAATATCTCACCGCGGTGTCCCAACTTAGCACTATCGCATTCTTATCCCACGTGTTCTATTATATACATCTTGCACCCAACACTTCTGTCATATACATCTTTCACCCAACAATTCCCTAATAAAAGATAAGTATAGAAGAGGGAAAAGAAGGGTTAATATATTGACATATGTGATAGATATCCCATTTGCTTGCAAGATATTTTCTACATGTTTCTGGAGAAGTTATATATATTCTTTGATATACAAAATGTAAAGTCATGAATTTTTTTCTTTGTTCCTTGTAGGTTTGAGAAAAACAATTTGAGCCCAAAATACCATTCAAATTAGAACATGGTTTACATTTGGACCACAAATAATCCAGTAGGATACACTAATATGGATACATTTTAAATAAACATAAACAAAATCCTTTTAAACTTGAACCTGACTTTCTTGGGCTCCTGGATTGTCCATGGGTTGATCGGTTAGCAGACTGTCAGATCCTCATTTCTATTTATATCTTCAAATCAGGAAATTGACTGATGATTGTCCCTTTCAACACTTGGCCAAATATCTCACTGCGGAATCCCAACTTAGCGCTATAGCATTATTATCCTGTGTGTTCCATTATATACATATTTCACCCAACACTTCCGTCATATACATTTTTCACCCAACAATTAAGTGATAAAAGATAAGTATAGAGGACATAAAAGAAGGGTTAATATATTGACAGCTGTGATATATATCACGTTTTCTCACAAGATCTTTTCTGCATATTTCTGGAGAAGTTATATACTTATTTCATATACTTGGAAAGGAGTACGAAGGTGGCGGGCACAGAAATACCCATGGAAAATGATCGGACGGGCTTCAAACTAGGGTGGCAAGTGTTCCCAAGAAGACGTAAGGCCCCGACTGTCAAATTGTATATATCAGAACATTTTAGTGAAAAATGTGTAACACGAAGAAGGTGTTCCTGCCATTGTCAATTCAAATTCATTCTTCTTTCACTAGTGACAACCCAGTGCACAACTTTGTTTATTCGCATTAACAAGCAAATAATGTATTTATAATCTAGTAAGATACATTAATATGGATACATTTTAAATAAACATAAACAAAATCCCTTTAAACTTGAACCTGACTTTCTTGTTCTCCTGGATTGTCCGCGGGTTGATCGATTAGTGGACTATAAAATCCTCATTTGCATCTATATCGTCACATCAAGAACCCGATCGAAGACCGTCCCTTTCAACACTTGGCCAAATATCTCACCGTGGTGTCCCAACCTCGCGCTATTGAATTCTTATCCCATGTGTTCTGTTATATACATCTTGCACCCAACACTTTCGTCATATAAATTTTGCACCCAAAAATTCTGTGACAAAAGATAAAAGTAATATATTCACATCTATGATAGATATCCCATTTCCTCGTAAGATCTTTTCTGCATGTTTCTTGAGAAGTTAAATACTTATTAGAAGGTGTCAGGCACATAAACATCCATGGAAAATGGTCGGATGGGCTTCAAAATAGGGTGGAAAGGGTTCCCGAGGACACATAAGGCCCCGACTGTCAAATTGTATACATCGGAACATTTCAGTACAAAATGTGTAACACGAAGAGGGTGTTCCTTCCATCCTCGATTCAAATTCATTCTGTGTTCACTAGTGAAAACTCAATGCACATGTTTGCATGACGTAGTGTTATCGATTTCTTATGCCCCCCCTGTTCGATGATAAACATATTGCACACAACACTTCCGTGATATAAATTTTGCATCATTTACAATTCGAACCTGGTTATAGAACCCGCCTACACGAGAATCCTCAATCTAAAAAGTGGCTAGACATAGAATGGCTAGTGGTTGGTCAGGGTCACGACATAAAAGAATGAGTGAAAATCTGAATGGGTGCGTCTGCCAATGCGCCTTGGGACATTTTTGGTAATACAGCTAAGTAACGAGAAAGAGAGAGTAGAGTGGAAAAACAAACGAGAATTTTGTTGAGCATAGAAGAGGTAGGAGACGGTCCAATATATTCAAATATTCAATTGATAATCCATTTCCTACCAAGATCTTTTATGCATGTTTCAACTATGGAAAGCGGTCAGACGGGCTTCAAAATATGGTTACAATGGTTCTCGGGGAGACATAAGGCCCAGCTTGTCAAATTGTATATATCGGAACATTTCAGTGAAAAATGTGTAACACGAAGAGGGTATTCATGCCATCTTAAATTCAAATTCATACTTCTTTTACTTCTGAAAACTTAGTGCACAGGTTCACTTATTGGAAGTAACAACCAAAAAACATATTCAACAGACATTTATGGGAGCCCAACCGACCCTCGGGTTGGCGCTATTATAGATCTTGCACCCAAAACTTGCGCCATCTACAGTTCTTCCCTATACATCTTGCACCCAAAACTTCAGTGGTCTACAATTCGTCCACATATTGAAACAATGTTTGCATTTTGACCACAAATAATCTATTAAGATACATTAATATAAATACAATTTAAATATAAATACATCGGTGGCATGGGACCTGAATTTTTTCAAACTCGTTGATTGGTCCTATATCGTCACATCATGAGCCCGACTGACCGTAGTTCCTTTCAACACTTATCCAATTATATCTCCATGGGGTCGCAACTTAGCGATGTCGAATTTGTATGGCCCCCTGTTCCATGATATACGTATTCAATAGCAATTTACGGGAGTTTGACCAACCCCCATGTTGGCACTATTATAAATATTGCACCCAAAACTTCCATTATCTACAAGTGGGCGATATACATCTTGCACCTAGAACTTCCATACTCTACAATTTGTCGTGACTTCACCCTATCAATTTATTATGCCCCATGTTCCTTGATATACATGTTGCATACCACACTTATGTGATATACATTTTGCACCAAACACTTGCGTCATACACAATTTGACCCCGGTTATAGAGCCCGCCTATCCAGGCATCTGCGATCTGAAAAGTGGCCAGGCATCGCATGGTTAGCAGTCGGTCATAGTCATGATATAAAAGAACGAGTGCAAATGTGAACCGATGCGTTCGCCAATGTGCGCATTGGGACATTTTCGGAAAAACGACTAAGTAACGAGAAAGAGAGAGTAGAGTGGAAAAACGGTCGGACGGGCTTCAAAATAGGGTGACAAGGGTTCCCGAGAAGATGTAAGGCCCCACCTGTCAAATTGTATATATATTTTGCTACTACTCGTGACAACTCAGTGCACATGTTCACTTATTGGCATTAACAACCAAAAAACATATTCGACAACAATTTATAGGAGCACGACCAACCCCTGAGTTGGTGCTATTATAGATCTTGCACCCAAAAATTTCACCATCTACAGTTCCCCCATATACATCTTTCACCCAAAACTTCCGTGGTCTATAATTCGTCAACATTTTGGAACATGGTTTTCATTTTGCTGACAAATAATCTATTAAGATACATTAATATAAATACAATTTAAATAAATATATTTAAACTTGAACCCGACTTTTTTCGAACTCATTGATTAGTCCTATATCGTCACATCATGAGCCCCACCGACCGCAGTTCCTTTCAACACTTAGCCAATTATCTCTTTGCGGGGTCACGACTTAGCACTAGTGAATTTTTATGCCCCCCTATTCCGTGATATACGTTTTGCACACAACACTTATGTGATATACATTTTGCACCAAACACTTCCATCATTTACAATTCGACCCCATTTTAGTGAAAAAATTTACTGGTGATATATGTTGGGGATACTTCATTCTTCTTTTACTGGTGACAACTAATCTTGCACCCAAAACCTGCGTCATCTACAGTTCCGCCATATACATCTTTCACACAAAAATTCCCTGGTCTACAATTCGTCCAGATATTGGAACATGGTTTGCATTTCACCCACAAATAATCTATAAGATACATTAATATAAATACAATTTAAATAAATATATTTAAACTTGAACCTGAATTTTTTTCAAACTCGTTGATTGGTCCTATATCGTCACATCATGAGCCCCACCGACCATGGTTCCTTTCAACGCTTAGCCAATTATCTCTCTGCAGCGTCGCGACTTAGCGCTATCGAATTTTTATTCCCCATGTTTCATGATATACGTTTTGCACACAACACTTTCGTGATATACATTTTGCAAAAAACAATTCCGTCATTTACAATTCGACCCCATTTCAGTGAAAAAAGTGTAACACAAAGAGGGTATTCATGCCATCTTGTCCCCAGGTTGGTGCTATTATATATATTTCACCCAAAACTTTCCTGGTCTACAATTCATCCACATATTGGAACATGGTTTGCATCTAGCCCACAAAAAATCTATTAAGATACATTAATATAAATTCAATTTAAATAAATATAATTAAACTTTAAGCTGACTTTTTCGAACTCGTTGATTGGTCCTATATCATCACATCATGAGCCCCATCGACCGCATTTCCTTTCAACACTTAGCCAAATATCTCTCTGCAAAGTCCCGACTTAGTGCTATCAAATTTTTATTCCCCTTGTTCCATGATATATGTATTCAACAAGAATTTACAGGAGTCCGGTCGACCCTCGGGTTGGCGCTATTATAAATCTTGCACCCAAAACTTTCATCATCTACAAGTGCGCAATATACATCTTGCACCCAGAACTTCCATACTCTACAATTCTTCGTGAAATCACGCTATTGATTTCTTATGCCCCTTGTTCTATGATATACATGTTGCACACCACACTTCTGTGATATACATTTTGCACCAAACACTTATGTCATATACAATTCGACCCCGATTATAGAGCCCACCTATTTAGAAATCTACGATCGGGAAAGTGGCTAGGCATCGAATGGTTAGCGGTCGATCAGAGTCACGATATAAAAGCACAAGCGCAAATGTGAACCGGTCTGTCTGCCAATGCGCGCATTGGGACATTTTTGGAAAACCTCTAAGTAACAAGAAAGAGAGAGTAGAGAGGAAAAACGGTCGGACGGGCTTCAAAATAGGGTGACAAGGGCTCCCGAGGAGACGTAAGGCCCCGCATGTCAAATTGTATATATATTTTTCTTCTACTCGTGACAACTCAGTGGTTTTCTTATTTCCATTAACAACCAAAAAAACATATTCAACAACGATTTACGGGAGCTCAACCGACCCCTAGGTTGGCGCTATTATAGATATTGCACCCAAAACTTGCGTCATCTACAGTTCTGTTGCATACATCTTGCACCAAAAACTTATGTGGTCTACAATTCATCCACATATCGGAACATGGTCTACATTTAGACCACAAATTATCTATTACGATACATTAATATAAATACAATTTAAATAAATATACTTAAACTTGAACTTGATTTTTTTCGAACTCGTCGATTGGTCCTATATCGTCACATCATGAGCTCGATCGACCACTGTTCCTTTCAACACTTAGCCAATTATCTCTTCGTGGGGTCGCGCCTTAGCGCTAACAAAATTTTATGCCCCATGTTCTATGATATACATGTTGCACACAACACTTCCGCCATATACATTTTGCACCAAACACTTCTTTCATTTACAATTTGATGTGCTATTATAGATCTTGCACCCAAAAATTGCATCATCTACAGTTTGGTTGTATACATATTGCACCAAAAACTTTTGTGGTCTACAATTCGTCCACATATTGGAACATGGTCTACATTTGGACCACAAATTATCTATTACAATACATTAGTATAAATACAATTTAAATAAATATACTTAAACTTGAACCTGGCCTTTTTCAAACTCGTCGATTGGTCCTATATCGTCACATCATGAGCCCGACCAACTACAGTTCCTTTCAACACTTAGCCAATTATTTCTTCGTGGGGTCGCGTCTTAGCGCTAACGAAATTTTATGCCCCATGTTCCTTGATATACATGTTGCACACAACACTTCCGTGATATACATTTTGCACCAAACACTTCCATCATTTACAATTCGACCCCATTTTCCACAATTTACCTTTTAAGCCCTATGTTCTATGATATACATGTTGCACACAATACTTTCGTGATATATATTTTGCACCAAACACTTCCATCGTTTACAATTTGACGTGCTATTATAGATCTTGCACCCAAAACTTGCGTCATCTACAGTTTCGTCGTATACATCTTGCACCAAAAACTTTCATGGTCTACAATTCGTCCACATATTGTAACATGGTCTACATTTGGACCGCAAATTACCTATTACAATACATTAATATAAATACAATTTAAATAAATATACTTAAACTTGAACTTGACTTTTCTCGAACTCATCGATTGGTCCTATATCGTCACATCATGAGCCCGACCGACTGCAGTTTCTTTCAACACTTACTCAATTATCGCTCCACAGGGTCGCGCCTTAGCACTAACAAAATTTTATGCCCCATGTTCCTTGATATACATGTTGCACACAACACTTTCGTGATATACATTTTGAACCAAACACTTCCGTCATTTACAATTCGCGGCCACACAACACTTGTTTATTTATAAAATAAATTACTAAATATATTTTTTATTTTTATTTATTTTTGTTTTAGCAAGCTAAATATTTATCTCATTTTACTTACTTTTTATAAATTCAAATTATTTAAATAATATCGAGATAAATTAAATCTAATTTATAAAAAAATATTATTTTTTTATGTATTAAATTTTCTAGAATTCTTATTAAAATTTACAATTTTTTTGATAAACCATACCAACCTAGGACACAAAATAATCTCTACTAACAACCCAACAGATTCATTTTTCATAAACCAATATTGACATCTAATAATATATGTATTGTCTCCCGTGTGAAATCCTCTGTTAACGTTGCTTTCAAGTCATATATGTTACATGAGATAAATAATGAATTATCAAAATATATGTATTGTCTCCCGTGTGAAATCATTTGTATGGGAATTAACCTTGCTTTCAAGTCATATATGGTACATGAGATAAATAATGAATTATCATAGTATCTCTTATCTTTACATTAATAATTAGAGGAAAAATTATATATGTTATTGGCTTAATTTTATATTAATAATAATAATTTTATTTTATATTTTATATTTTATGAGTGATCACAAATCTTTACATATTGTATTATATAATGGAATTATTTTCCATTATATTGAAAATAATTTTTAAAACATTGTATTTAATCTTTTATTAATTTTTTTGTATTTTTTAATATTTATTTTATAAATTTATTAAAATTAAATTATTTTTTGATAAATTTTAAATTTTAAATTAATTAATAAATTTATTAAAATTAAGTTATTTTTTTTACCAATTTTAAATTTTAAATATATAATTTAGTCATTTATAACATTAATTTATAAATTTATTAAAATTAAAATAATTTTTTAACAAATTCAAAATTGGAAATATTTTAAATATATATAGTTAATCATTTATAACATTAATATTTTTTGGGGAGATAATCATTTGGTTATAGTTAATGAAAAAACAAAAATATTTCTTAAGTAATATTTTCAGGATTTTAAACAACATGTCACACACCAAGTGTCCTGATATATGGTTGTACTTTATTGAGAAAAGAAATGCATAAGCAGATGTTCTCTTATCCTACCAACATTGCATGTATTAAGTAGGGTTCTCTTAGCCTACCAACATGTATTAAGTAGGGTGTTGTTTACTGTTTTAGTTTTTTTTTTAGCCATATACATCTACATTTATATGAAATCACAATTTTTTTTCGTTTAAATTGTATTTTTAAATATAGAAATGAATTCAGTGTATTGAAATTTTTTTTTAGAGTATTTCTATTATATAAAATTAATTACTCAAATTTATAAATCTAACAATTTTTCATTAAATTTTAAACAAAATTAAACTAAAAAAAATATAATTAAAAAAACCCTAAACTTATAACATTTTAAACAACTGCATTAACTAACCTTACACATTAATTTTAATTTGCATTCAAAAATTAAAACCTCGATCTAAGGAATAAATCCAAAATTGCTTGATTCATCGAAAATTCGATTGAAAGCGTGGCAGATAAAATTTATAAGAAGAAAACTCATACAGATCAATACAGCCAAGAAATCAATCCAAAATTCATTGATTTATAGAGAACTGGAATGAAAGCATGACACATAAAATTTATAAGAAGAAAACTCTGACAGATCAATACAACCGAGAAATATACGGACTGAGTGAATGAGCATATAGTAGCAACACTATTCAGTTAATAACCATCTTTAGAGATCAGCAAGGATTCGAATGATCGAAACGAAGTTATTAATATCATAATCAGAGATCGGCGAAGATCTGATATGTTTTGGAGTCAAGAGCGATTTGGCGGAAAGCCGATACGGTTGCACCTGCTGCCAACAGGGCGAAAACCCCTACATTCGCCCAATGCCATGACCTCTGTAATGCACTCAGATCTTTTCCTTTGACCTTAATATACATATGGTTTGCCAGCACAAATGTCAATGGAATCAAGCACATTGCACCTGTCAAATTCACAAAATCTCCCAAAAATGGAAGCAATGCAGACAGAAATGTGGAAAGTCCTAGGTAAGTCCCTCTAGCCACCAACCTCACTGCCCAATTGCGTACTGAATATAGACTTTCGTTTTTCCTTCTGAACTTCGTATCCAGGCATTCATACGCCGGGCTTGCAAATATCTACAACCACGGTAATATTTAAGTCTGTTAAAATACAGTCTGATTATGTTTTTCTGTATACAAATTTAACAGGGTAAAGGTTAGCTTAGTACATGTAATGTTATCACAGTCTGCAGAAAAGTAGCAGCATTCGCCAGAGTTTTAACCCACTTGGGGCCATGCACATTGTTAAGAAGATATGATGAGGTTGACGAACCGTATGCCCAGTATCCCACAAAGGTAAGAGTAAAGTACGGCACAATCCCCGCAGTGAATTGCAGGAAGAGGGCCTTCTGTATGTTCTTTATATAGGGACGTCTTACTGTAGCCTGACAAAAGCAATTTTAGAGTTAATTGGATCAGAAATGGAAACCATAGTCTTTTATCTATTTGTTGATTTCTGAAACACTTGCTATTTTCTCCAGTTGGAGATGGGAAGAAAATGTATGCAAACTTTTGTACTCAGAGATCTTCAACACTTCGTCTGTGTACACCACCCCTTATAACCCTAAAAGAAATGAAAACAAAAGAGCATAGTGGGATCCAATAGTACAATGCAACTTTCCATCTTCATTGAAACATGAAAAAAGGAAAAATCAAATCAAATAGAATACAATTGCATAGTGAATTAGAAGTAAATATGAATCTATGTTGATGTTTAATAGATTAAGTAAGAGGAATGTACAAGAGTCTCAGTTTACATTTAACATGGTTTCCAGGTTACATTCAGCATGCTTAACAAACTGGCATAGAGCTTAACAAATTGGCATGGATTTTTATCTATGGTACTCTCATCTTTAATACATGAAGTAAAGATGAACCCACACTAATTGGAACTTACATTTAATATGGTCTCAAAGGATGCGAGCGTATATTTAACATGATTTCCAATGTATGTAAGCATGCTATTAAAAGTTAATGACTCAGACCATTATAAATATCATTTACATTGACAAAAACTGTGTAATGAGAGTTTTATTGTAAAAATTATCTTATCTTGCTGGAGAAACGTCTAGATAAAAATTGTTAGAAGGTTTTGAAAAGTTTAATATTTATAGTGTACACTCTAGCTAGGTTTTGAAAAGTTTAATATTTCTAGTGTACACTCTAGCTATCATCAGGAACATAAAAAGCTCTTTTTAGTGGATAATCTAGCCATCAGCACGCTCGTATGTTAGAAGAGACTCTTGAGCTCTTATTTATAAACTAAGAAAGATAAGTGACTTTTGATGCAGAGAGTAAGGTTAACCAATAAAAAGAATAAATAATAGAAAGTAGCGATTAATAGTTGATATTAGTTAAGAAATAAGAATAACAATAATATTAAAAAATTAAGGAAAAAGAGAATAGAAAAGGTTATCAAGTGATTAAAATAAGAAAGATATACATGACAGAGAGGATATAAAGATCATTATAGGAGAGAAGAACCTAAAGCATGTGGTAGGTTATAGGATATAAAGATCATTATAGGAGAGAAGAACCTAAAGTTTTTCAATTAATGAGGGGAAGAGGCTAAGTTGTTTTTTTGGTTAAAGAAAATGAGGCTTACAAAATTAGAAGAGTGTTCAAAGATAGTTGATTTGGAGACCAGTTTATAGGTGGTATCATCTATATGCTCTTTAATTCAGGCTTTAAAGGTTCTACCAGTTTGACCAATGTAAGATTCCCCACAAGAGGAGGGAATTTGATAAACTCAAAAGCCGAGCAGTTTGTCTTTTAGCAGTTCTAAAATTTGTTTGAGGGTTTTGTAGAGTTTGAATACAGTTTTAATATTCTTCTTAGCTAGGAACTTAGAGATATAATCAGTGGTGCCCTAGATGTAAGAAAACTAGATGGAATCTCATGGAAGGGAAGAGGGAGAGGTGATTTTTGGTTTGGGGTTGGAAGAAATGTGAAAGGCCCTAGTTACCACTGTTTTTTGGACAATAGATTTTTAAGTTGAATGACGGTGGTGTTTTCAGGACAATAGATTTTTAAGTTGAATGACGGTGGGAATTGACATTAAAGTATTTGTCAATATGCATTTTCTTCCTATAGATTAAGGTACTTGTACATACTGTTGGTGAGAATTGAGATTAAGATATTTGTACATGCTGATTTTCTAATTTGATATCAAAGCTAAGAGCTTTGGGTGTAACTCCCTCGCGAGAGTGCCGAGGAATCTGTAGGAGTGGAGTGTTTTTTTTGAAGTGTTTATTTTGAGTGAGTTTTTTGTGTGCTCAAAGCATTGTGAAGTGAGATCCATTGCCGAAGAGAATCCATGGTGAAAGGTTATTGTCACATGAAAGCACATGAATCAGTTGCCAGTCAGTCTACACCAGAAATAATTGATTTCACCGAAAAATCAGTCATTGTGGTTTTATGGTTCGTTCATGAGATTGATGGACGTGCATTTAAGTGGATCTTTGTGGATCGAAGATGCAACCAGACATGAAAGTCGGGGTTTATTAATTCATCCAAATAAAATGCTGACGAGACTTCCAAATGGAGTGCTTGTCAATACAATGTTCGTCCACTGTTTTTTAATTTAAAACTATTTTCTTCCCTCGACAATCTATACGAAATTCACTTGATTATAGAAGATGTGGACACGTGAACACGATTCTTATTTTTGAAAGTGCATTTTGCCAAAATTTATAGAGGAGAGAAGTTTCAAATTCGGATGAAACTAGTTTGAGGAGCTGCACTCTCTTGTTGCAGCATATATATATATATATATATATATATATATATATATATATATATATATATATATATGTATGTGTGTGTGGGGGGGGTTTTACATCATTTCTTACAGATTTTGAGGCACTGCATATAGATTTTATATTAGTTAATTATTAAAAATATTGTAAAAGTTTTGGGAGCTTGTGAGTTTGTAAAGTTATATAATTTAACTTAAATTGGTGTGTGTTGAAGCCTCCCCTTGTCACAAGAATATGGTCACTAATTTAGTTTGGTTATGTCTACAATCTATAACAGTTTGTAGTTCTTAGAGAATGTGTTTGTAACTCTATATGAAATGGATCACTTTATAAGATTGATGTTGGATATATATTATATTCTCAACACATTGAAACATCGAACTAACCAACCAATAAAAATTTTGAACTTTACAATTTTTATACTCCATGGAACACATACTTTGTTATTCATTATTTAAGCTGGTGTTACTCATTATCCAGTGTGAGTAGGTTATACGATGAATGGCTTGCATGTTGTTTCCTCTAAAAGTGATATTTGTAAGGTTTACATTTCGTTTAAAATGTTATTTCTATTTATATGGTTAAATATTCTTGTTTTGCTAGATGGCCAACAGTATTTTATATGTTAGGGATTTGATATAAGTAAATGAATTGGAGTATAGAATATACTAAATGGGAATTAGTAAAAAAAATAATAGGAATATATTATTTTAAGAATGGGAAAGTTGCAGAGGACGGATAACTAAAGGTAGTTATGAAAGTATACGATAGATTTCAATAGGATTAATATTACTTTTATGTTAACTAAATTTAGATTACATATTTTCGGATGAGTTATTTGTTGTACGTTCTATATTTTGAATAGAGTTCCTTTTTAATTTATGTGAGAGGACTAGTGTAAATATGTTTGGAGTGGAGTGGTTGAAAATTTTCATTTGTTTATTTTTGGGTATTTATATGTGATGCTTGGGTTAGATTATGAAGTAAAGGAAGAAAAGTTAGAGCTCAAAATTTATAAGTGCATATTTGAAAATTATAAGAGAAGATTAAGTATTTCATATTGTGTGATTTCTTATTTTGGGATCTTATTATTTAAATGAAAGTTCAATTTGATGAGAATTTTTCATTATTTAAGTTCACTTTCTCCTCCTATCTCTATTACTTTTGCTACTTCAAATATATTATAAAATGTCAATTTTGATATTCCAAAGATGTTTAAATATCTAAGGGAAGAAATATTGTATAAAGATTCATATGAATACGACACCAAGATATTCTTCATGAAATCTAAAAAAACAAAGTCATTAACATTCACATAAAAAAAATGCCTTCGAGAAAAGGTTGTGTAGACTTGTAATCCTCAATATTATGAGGCCCATGGAAAATAGGTTTGAGAGGATGTCATGGAAGAATAATATAAGTCTTTCATATAGGACAACACATGGGAGTTGGTTCCTTTTTCCTTTGAGAAAAATCTTGTTGGTTATAAGTGGATATACAAAACCATGTTTTTAGCAAATGACAATGTGGAGAAGCATAATGCATGGTTGGTAACTAAGGATTTGTCATAGTTATAGGGTATTGATTGATCTGTAACCTTTACCAAAGTATTTCCAAGGTGATTTTCATTCACATTAATACTTCGTTAATTGCTTCTTTAATTTTGAGGTATGTCAAATGGATATGAAGAGTGTCTTCTCACATAGGATTTGCATGAGGACATTTATATTGAACAACCTCCCAGTTTTGTCCAAATTGAAACCTATTATATTGTTTGACATCTCAATAAATATTTATATGGCCTCAAGTAAGAATTTAGATTTTTCTATGATAAGATGGAACATTTTCTTTTTGAGTCTAGTTTTACCAGGTGTCGATCCTACTCTATACTCTGAATGGGTTCGTGGTGAACTCCTTATCCTCATGATGTATTCTAATTATCTAATAACTATAGGGAGTATGCAAGACGTGTTCCCCAATATGAAATCTAGTGTTAGGATTAACTTTGATATGATCAACATATACCTTCTTCACTATTTCCTAGGTATATAACAATGGTAGTTAGAGGGTGGTAGTTTTATTGTATCGCCTAAGAATTCCCATATCCTAATCTCTTTGGGTTTGGAGTCAAGTTGTCAGACAACTGGTTTAGATTGATGGAAAATTGGTTTGGATTGTTGGTTGTCATTGATGTCAACCCTTGGAGAGTGATACCATAGATTGATGTGAACCCTTCGATATTGATGTCAACCCTTGGAGATTTATATTGTATATTGATTTCAATCCTTAGATATGGATGTCAAAACTTGAGTATGTATGGTAGCTCCAAAGGTATGGGTAAGGAACCCAAGTTTGGTTGAGTCATAAATGTATGAAGATCAATGTATTTTCAAGTAAGACTATTCTATATGGATAGTAAATGTCATGATGTTTCCGGTGATATGTGGAACGTCGCATAACTCCTCATGGTTATAGAGTTATGGCCATGTGAAGTTGGTGAGACCTTATGAGTTATCTAGAAACCCATAGAAGGTCAAAGAAGTCAAATTATTCGTGAAACCCCTAGAAGAAGTTTACTAGTCAAAGTGAGTGAAACTAGGAGTTAATCGTGGGTTAAGTTGTTGCAATAAGAAAATAATTAAAAATAAATTAGTTGCAACTAGAAGTGGAGAGTTTACTATTTATGGATAAAGTGGTTATAAGTGAACAAGTGATTATTAGTGGGTTATCTAATTTACAGGCAGAAAGGAATAAGTCAAAGTTCATAGAGATGATGAGTCTACAGGTGAAGAGGAATATTACTCTGCATCAGAGTGGGTATTTTTCTGAGCCATCTGGCTTGTAGACTCCCATTAAATATGTATGTTGAACAGGGGGATTCCATGTAGTAGACACTATAAATAAAAGAACCATCTTTTGAGTAGTATGAAGTGCTTACAGAGACAAATTCAGAGCAATCAGGTAGTAGAAGTAGATAGTAACAGATTGATCAGTTGAGAAGTAGTTTATGATTGTATTGCATGTATGTATCCAGGAAGGGATATCTTCAGTACAAGTTGTTCCATACATGCAGAGTTTGATGAGAAAATAGATCATATCAGTGGACATATCTAATTAAGTATGATAAACAGGAACATGTGATGATCAGTTGTAGTATACTCAGGTGAAGCCTTCATAATAGTACAGTGACAAATGGGTCAACATTGTCAACAATTGAGTAGCATAGTTATGGATAGTGTGTGTCACATGGAAAGATATGGATTCATGAGATGCTTAGAAAGTATAGAAAGAATGGGTCGGAGAAAATGCATATCAGTGTATTTACAATTAGAATCGGTGGAATTAATTGGAATCAGTTGATCACAAAAAATAAAGTAGTGAAAGGAACAACAAAATAGGGAAAGAGAAACTGTCAACATAATTTAAATCATCAAAAGGGAATTTTTGATAAGTATGGTCAAGTGAACATGACAAGTAAATGAAGAAATCAAGTTTTGAATGTTTTTTTATATATGTCAGTTAAATTCAAGAGGTAGCACTAATGGACAATAAACAACACTGGAAGAGAGAAAAGGAAACATATACAAGTAGCCTTGCATTGATCTACATCTTACAGAAAATTCAAGGGAAGATAAATTAGCATAGAACGAGATCCATAAAGGAATATCAATACCATGCAGACAAATGAAGACATATCGACAGGGGGACTTACCTTTTGTGCAAGAAGGAAAGAAACAACAAACGCATGGAAACCAAGAGAAAGAACATATGAATGATGACAAGGGAAGTAGCCCCAAGGAGAGATACCATTTTCCATTGATGTAAAAGGGGGAAAGAGAGAAACATTGATGAGGAGAAATGGTCATAGAGGGAGCATGGGAATTGGATCATTAGTGTTGCCATCAATGTTGGTTTAGCCATCAGTTCTAAAGGGGGAGATTGTTGGATAGTTGGTTGTCATTGATGTCAACCCTTGGAGAAGTCCAGAGATGCTAGGTAGTTTATTGACATTTGTATGATCGATATTGATGGTGATTTAGTTGTGTACATTTGATATAGTCTACATGTAGCCCCGGAAGTGTGGTTATGGGACCAGATGCTGATTGAGGAATATCGACATGAAGGATAGTGAAATTGAAGGTAAGACTATCATGGATGGATAGTACATGTCATGTCTCTTCTGGTGATATGTCGAACACCGCGTGGTTCCTCATGGTTTGGAAGATATGGCCTTGTGAAATTGGAATCCCCAAAGAATGATCAAGAAGCCCTAGTTGGTTACAAGTCAATGAATGAAAGGGTAAATTGGTTGCAACAAGAAATATCTAGAAACCCCAAATTTAAGGGAAGAGGTCAATTAGAAAAATTATAAATACCCCTACAAGATTCATTCACAAGAACGCTCACACACTTACATTAAATATCTATCTTGCGAATTTTATGGTCTAGTATTATGATCTTTTGGCTAGTTTGCAACAGAGAATTTTGAGGTAGAGAAGCGAGAGAAGTGCGAGATTTTCGAGATTGCAGAGGAAATCTAGAGAATATAAGGAAACTGTAATTTAGGGAATACCCGCGGGTCAGGTACAAGGTGTATAGCGAGTCACTCACTGGTTGTCGTATTAGCATCACGCGAGTACCCACTTGATAGAAAGTCCTAGTCCCATGAGGCCAAGACAAGTATAGGGTAAGTGTTGGCTCCAAGTTGTTGAGGACTATGGATAATGAACAAAATCCATAGTTAGAGATTTCTAAAGAAGATGCAGGTACAGAACTAAAGGTAAAATGTTTATCATGTCAGACATCTTAAGAAGAAGAAGAGTGTGAAGTTAAGAAAAGTGTGTATTTTTTCTTTAGTTGTGAAGAAGTAGGACATATTTAAATTGAATTCCCTTATTTGAATATTGAAAGTGATGAGATAGAAAATAACAATGAAATAGAATACAATCATGATATTGAAAAGGACAAGAATCATGTATCAAAATTCAGTCAACGAGAAAAAAAACTTGAAGATGAAATAATCACATTGAAGATCCAACTTGAATAAGAAAAGATAATAGAAGAAGTCATGAATATTCAAATGATGAAGAAAGAATAAGGGGTTGAAAATGTTAAAGAAAAAATTGTCACATTGAGAGTTAAAATCGTCAATATTAGTTGGAATGTTCAAGAGAGAGAAACATCCACATCATCCATAGAGAATGTTGAAGATAAGCCCTCAAGGTTGCTAGAAAATAAGAATGAAATAAAGAGTAAGAGTTATGCAGAAGTACTCAAAGGAAAGTATCATGGTCAGGATGAATCAAAGAAAAATGAGTATAATAGAGATACATCTTCAACAAGATCTACCACTTTCAGGAAGCAAAGAAGCCTCAACCATAATGAAGGGATCCACAAAAGAAAATATTATGATAAGACAAGGCAGGAATTCAGAAGGACTACACCAAAAAGAAGATCATTCACTCCGAGGTATGTAAATTTATTTTATGGTCATTTTTTTAATTATACTAATTTTGGACATAAGGTTGCATATTGTCAGGCTTATGAAAGAAATGTTGAACAAAAAAATGTTTATGTGGCCCCACATAACATTGGATGTTACAAATTCCATAACTATGAACACATAGCTCGTGATTGAAGAAACATAATTGATACTTCCATGCAGGGATGATTTTAAGGATGGAAATTTATTTTAAAATGTAGAAACCTTGGCAAATCTTACTAATCCTTCATATGCCAACTATAAATGTTTAGCGATATTTTTGTAAAAATATTCAAATTTATAAGGATTTTATATAGATTTTATAAAATTTTGGCGATTTTTAAGGTAAAATAATTTTATCCTATAGAATTTGGGCGAATAATTTTTAAAATAGCGAATCTCATTTTTGGAAAAACCATGGAAAATTAGCCCATGAGCGAAATTTAGCCCCTAAAATCATC
>ML794942.1:333058-344712 GCA_009831015.1 Picea engelmannii
TAAAATTTTGGCGATTTTTAAGGTAAAATAATTTTATCCTATAGAATTTGGGCGAATAATTTTTAAAATAGCGAATCTCATTTTTGGAAAAACCATGGAAAATTAGCCCATGAGCGAAATTTAGCCCCTAAAATCATCCATGCTTCCATGAAAGACAACATTGATATCAGATATAAGAAAGTATGGAAAAGAAAACAAGAAAAACATGTGAATAAAGAGTAGGTCCTAGAGATTGTAGGATTAGAAATAGTACGAGTTGAAGACAAATCTATAGGGAAAAAGAAAATTGTCAGATACTTGAAGGTTTGGAGAAGAAATGAAAAACCAGAAGAAGAAGTGAATAAATAATAGGTGTCGAAGATCATGGGATTTGTAGTAGTGTGAGAAAGAAAACAAGAGCAGGTGAATAAGGAACAACATCAATATATTTTTCTTTCATGAATTGTAGCGCGATATCAAACCACAGGGATAAAGGAATAAGTAAAAGTTCATAGAGATGATGAGTCTATAGATGAAGAGGAATATTTCTCTGCATCAGAGCAGGTATTTTTCTAAGCCATCTCACTTGGAGACTCCCTATAAATATGTATGTTGAACAAGAGGAGTCCATGCAGTAGACACTATAAATTAGAGAACCATCTTTCAAGCATTATGAAGTGTTTACAGAGACAGATTCAAAGCAGTCGGATAACAGAAGTACAAAGTAACAGATTGATCAGTTGAGAATTTGTTTATGATTGTATTTCACATATGTATTCAGGTCGGGATATCTTCAGTATAGGTTCTTCCATACATGCAGAGTTTGATGAGAAAATAGATAAGATCAATGAAAATATTTAATTCAGTCTGATCAAGAGGAACATGTGATTATCAATTGTAGTATACTCAGGTGAAGCCTTAAGAATAGTACCGTGACCGATGGGTCAGCATTGTGGATAGTTGAGTAGAAAAATTATGGATAGTGTGTGTCACATGGACATAGATGGATTCATGAGATGCTTAGCAGGTATAGAAAACATGGTTTAGAGAAGATGCATATAAGTGTATTTACAATTGGAATCGGTGGAATCAGTTGGAATTAGTTGATCATAAAAGAGCAAGAAGTGAAAGGAACAACATAATAGGGAAAGAGAAAATGTTAGTAGAAGATATATCATCAAAAGGAATTTTTTGAGTAGTATGGTCAAGTGAACATGACAAGTAAATGAAGAAATTGAATTTTGAATTTTTTTTATATATGTCAGTGAAATGCAAGAGGAAACACCAATTGACAATAAACAACACTAGAAGCGAGAAAAGGAAACATATACAAGTATCCCTACATTGATCTCCATCTTACAGAAAATTCAAGGGAGGTGAAATCATCATAGAAAAAGATCTAGAAAGGAAGATCAATATACTGTAGATAGGGGGAGACACATCGACAGGGGGAGTTACCTTTTGTCAAAGAAGGAAATAAAGGAAAAAGTTATAGAAACAAAGAGAAAGAACAAATGCATGAACACAAGGGGAGCATCCTCAAGGAGAGATACCCTTTGACATTGATGTCAAAGGGGGAGAGAGAGAAACATTAATGAGGATAAATGGTCATAGGGGGAGCATGAGCATTGGAGCATCAGTGTTGCCATCAATTCTAAAGGGGGAGATTGTTGTACAGTTGGTTTGGAAAGTTGTTTTTCATTGATGTCAACCCTTAGAGATTGATTTCAAACCTTGGAGAGGTCCAGAGATGTTAGACAGTTAATTTGCATTTGTATGATCGATATTGATGGTGAGTTAGTTGGGTACATTTGATGTACACTACATGTATCGCAAGAAGTGTGGTTATGGGACCGGAAGTTGATTGAGGAATATGGACATGAAGAATAGCGAAATTGTAGGTAATACTATCATGGATGGATAGTAAACATGATTTTGTTTCTGTTGATATGTGGAATTCCATGTGGTTCCTCACGGTTAGGGAGATATGGACTTGTAAAGATGGAAGCCCCAAGGAATGGTCAAGAATCCCTAGTTGGTTAAAAGTCAATGAATGAAAGGGTAAAGTGGTTACAACAACAAATATCTAGAATCCATAAGTTTAAGGGAAGAGGTTATGTAGAAAAATTATAAATACCCCTCAAGGAGTCATTCACAAGCACACTCACACACTTACATTGAATATCTATGTTGTGAATGTTATGGTCTTGTATTATGATCTTTTGGCTAGTTTGTGAGGGATAATTATGAGGTAGAGAAGAGGGAGAAGTGCGTTATTTTCAGGATTGTAGAGGAAAATGGGAGAATCTGAGGAAATCCTAATTTATGGAATACCTGCGAGTTAGGTAAAGGGTGTCCAACGAGGCACTCTCTAGTTGCAGTATTGACGTCAGGTGAGTACCCACTTGACAGAATGTATTAGTCCCACGAGGACAAGACATATTTAGGGTAAATGTTGGTTCCAAGTTTACTAAGGACTGTGGAAGAAGTTACAGGTCAATGTTACAAAGTATCAGGTCATCTACAGGATCAGAGGTAAGTATTAAGGGTTGCATGCTTGGTTATGGTATGGTACATGTTGATGATACATGATTGTATGGTACCTATTGGTGATGTTATGGTACATTGATTAGAAGCATTATCAACTATCCTGGTATTTGGTTTGTTTACATGTTATGGTTCATATTTGAGGCTTGGTATATTGTGTCATGAGGTTGTATCTTGGTGATATTGAGAAGCATGCTTGAGGCATGTGTTTGTGGGATTTGGTATATGAGTTGAGGCAGATCATTAGATGCATGATACATGTTGGTTGATATCTACTTGTTGAGATACATGTTGGTTTATATCTACTTGTTGAGATACATTGCTGGTACATTTCTTCGTTTATTAGCTTGGTACATGGTATGGTGCAAGTTTTGATGTACATGGTTAATGTACATGGTTTAATTTCATTGTTGGCACATGGTATGGTATAAGTGGTGATGATATAGGTTTTATGCATGGTTGATGCACTTGTTATGGTACATGGTTGATGTTATAGATTGAGGTACAAGTTGATGCATGGTACATGTTGGTACTTAGTTAGGACACATATCTTGTGATGGTATGTGGTGATCTTGGAACATGCTTGGTAGAAGAATGTGTTGGTGATGTTGAGCATATGGTTTGAGATATGCTCTTGTTGATCTTGGCATGATTTGCATGCGAATGGGAGTGGATATGATTTCGTGGATGAGACAATGATTGGTTGGACAGGTTGTTGTGATAGTGATTGGTTAGACAAGTTGATGTGACAATGATAGTGGAAATGGAAGTAAAAATGATAGTTATTGTGGTAGTGATAGTTGGTCTACACTTATATTTTAGGGATTTTGGACAGGGAAAGGAAAGGAGGTTGTGGTCTCCTTCCAGTTGGAGCCGGAGAATTAGGGAGTTGGAGCTTCCTTTAGGTTGAAGCCTGATAACTAGGTGGTTGTAGCCATCTTCAGCTAGAGTCAGAGAAACCATGGGGTTATAGCCTCCTTCTGGTTGGAGTCAGAGAATTCAGGGAGTTGTATCTTCCTCCAGGTTGTATCCTGAGAACTATGTGGTTGTATCCACCTTCTAGTTGGAGCCATAAAACTCAAGGGGTTGTAGCCTCCTTATGTTTGGAGATAGATAATTCAAAGAGTTATATCTTCCTTCAGGTTGGATCCTGTAAATAGGGGGTTTTAGCCTTCTTTTAGTTGCAGCTGGAGGATTAGGAAGTTGGTGCCTCCTATGAATGAATTATCAATATATATATATATATATATAGATAGATATATATATATATATACAAAATATTTATGTGGTTTTCTCCCATTTGGTTTTCACGTAAATACCAGTGCACTGTGTTCTTGATGTGATATTTCTTATGAGTACACTCTTATATATATATATATATATATATATTGAATCCAATCATATATGATACATTGATGATAATCTGTTGAACATTGTTGATAAAGTGAAATAATATATATTGTCATTAAAAGTGGTATAAAGTGGTCATATTGATTCATCCCCCCTTCTCACTATTTCAACATGGGACAATGAGGAAGGAGAGAGAACCTTCAATCATGAGAAAGAAGCCAAAGGTAAAAATATCAGTGTTGGTAATGTGGAGACAGAATGAAATGGGAACATGAGCAGAGGGGAACAAGAAACATTAATAAATATTGTGAGAAGCTTGAGAATATAAGTGTGGAGTTACAAAGAATAAAGTAAGAAGATGATGAGAGAGAAAAAAATAAAAATGCTTAAATGATGCAAAGCCTAAATCAGTTGCATAGGCAGGAAAGGAATGGATCGGAGTCAAGACAAGAGGAAAAAGGTGAGCATCATGAAAGAATAGTTAACTAAATAATATATGCTCATTTAAGGAGTGCTATCATAATCCATATACATCAATCACCTCCTTATTCAATAAGGAAATTGTATGCATTTGAAGATTCCATAAGTAGTCTAGAAGTGTCTCATGTAAGGCACCAAAGAAGAAGGCATGAATTGGACAGTTTGCAAGGAGATATGCGGAAAATTAATCCACCATCCTTTGATGGTGAAAGTTGAAGGGAATATGATGTTGAAACATGGTTTCTTGGAATCATGAAATGTTTCCAGTTGCACAACTACTCATCTAACGTAGAAGCAAGAATTTCCACATACCATTTGCATGGAAAAACGGCTAAGTGATGGGATCAACTGAAGCAAGTTGAATTCATTAATGAGTGCGGGATCACTTGGAAGTAATTCAAGAGATATTTCAGAAGGATTTTCTTTCAAAGAACTTCTATGAAAATAAAATGCAAGAGTTCTTTGAACTTGGGTTGGGAAACATGACCATGGTAGAATATGAAAATAAGTTCTTGGGATTGTTGAAGTATGTATGGTTTATAAACAATGAGAAGGTGAAGATACATATTTTCTTGAGTGGATTTCCATCATTTTATAAAGATAAGATTCAATATGATGATCCCATAGCTTTGACAGAGACCATCAGGAAGGATAAGTACCTATATAAACAAGGAAATGAAAGAGAATCCTTATAGAAATATTGGAAGGATAAGAATAAAGAGAAATATGATCCGAGAAGGAAGGGATTCAAACCTCATTTCAACATAAACATTCCTAATAAAAATCAACAAGATCAGTTTACTAAGGATGAGTCCAAGAGAGAATGGTCCTTAGGAAAAAGGGGAATACCACCAATAAAATGTTGCAAATGAAAATAAGATCATGTGTACAAGGATTGTCCACATTGAGAAGAAAAAATGAAGACCATGCAAAAAATTCAAGAGGCTACAATAGTAGAATACATGGGTATAAGTATTCCAAGAATATATGCAGCCTTATAAGATCAAAAAATAGAATATCGATCCAATATGATCAAAGAGGAAAGTAAGATCATTAATCACCTTGTTGTGATTTTAATTGATTCATGAAAAAAACATTGCTACATTGATCCTAAAATAGTGGGAAAATTACATTTGGATAAAAGTGAGCTTGAAAAATCAAGTTTGGTTCAGCTAGCCACTGGAACCAAAAGAAGGATCAATGAGACTATTAAATGTTGTCCAGTAAATCTGAATGGAATGATTACTAATGTCGATATAAATATCATCATATTAGGATATTAAGATATTCTAATTGGAATGGATTGGTTGGACAAACATCGTGTTGTCCTAGATTTTCATAACAAGAAATTTATATGTCTTGATGAAGAAGGAAAACACATCACTGTGAAAGGAATTCTAGGACCCATTTCTATAAAAGAAATTTCATCCTTACAACTTACGATATGTTTTATAAAATGTTGTCAATTGTATGCATCTCATGTGGAGCATATAGAAAAGGAAAAAGGGCCAAGCCTTAAAGATTTTTCAGTATTGCAAGAGTTTGAATATGTATTCTAATAAATACAAGGATTGCCACCAAAGAGGGAAATATATTATCTATTGATTTAGTACCGGTTCATGCCCCATTATGAAATTATACTTATAGAATGAGTACACCATAATTAAAAGAATTACAAATGAAGCTGGAAAAATAGTTGAAGAAAGGCTATGTACGCCCAAGTGTTTCACATTGGGAAGAACCAATACTCTTTGTCGAAAATAAGTATGGAACATTGAGGCTATGTATTGACTTTAGACATCTTAATAAATCCATTGTGAACAAAAAATACATTCTACTCAGAATTGATGACCTCTTTGATCAGCTAAGAGGGGAAAAGATATTTTCGAGGATAGACTTGAGATTATTGCATGTGCATTTATTTCATCTCTTTCGTGCTTATTTATTAGTTAAATGCAATCAGAATTCAAACTTAGTTCTTGAGGTGAGATTTACAGTAGTGTGACCCAGTATATTGGTTGTCTGGTACGTTACAATTGCAATTTGAGTTTATATGTGATTATTGTTTATAAACTAATGAATGATTGATGAATGCTTAAGTAAAGTAAAAAGTCTCTTATATTGATTCACGCCCCCTCTCAGTATAAGCATAAGTTCAACATAATGGTGGTTACTTAATATATCCTAAGTAACTTTCCAAGAACATACCATGGCCATAAATGGAGCTATCCTTGTAAATTACCAAACATCTTGCAATATAGTATTGAATATACAATATAGGCTTGTGAGCCAAGAAAGTAGATGGATAAGACACTATTATTAATACATGGTTATAAATTGGTTCCAACATAGTTTTTCATCATTTTCCTTATCTATGTCACATTTTTGTATAGTATAGGACACTATAGATGAGGAAGGTTATGTATTTTCCTAGCATTTGTATGTCTCGTTTCTCATGGAGGGATGAAAGTTATCTAGCTAAGAATGCTTATGATTGATGAAGCAGGGTTAGGTGATATAACTTCTATTCATTTCCAATATTCTAAATAAGTATCCCTTCAAATCTACCATCTTCTTCAATTTTACAACAAAATTGCAAATTCTAGATGAATGTCATTCATAAAATTTAGAAACACACACAAAAAATTAAGCCTTTCAAAAAAATCTTTGAAGAAAGTTGAGAGAGTTTAGAAATTGTTCTTAGAAGAAGTATGAGTTAAAATGAAATCTCATTATCCTATCATGTTAGTGGAAACATGTATGGGGGTGGGGCATATATTAGAGAAAATGTATTTATTTTCTCTAATATATGTCCCACCCTCACCCTCATATATGTCAATTTATAAAAAATATATTCAAAAGGCACATGGAAATTACAATTCGATGTAAAGGTTGGTATGAGGAATTGAATAAGAGTATATGCTAAATGGGCCATTTGGCACTAGATACTTGGGACAAAAGAGGGGAAGAAAAAAAATTATAGAAGAGGAAATTATGCATAAAAGAATTATGTAATTTATTAGTTCAATCTAATTTATCATTACATGATAGTTCAAATAAGGAGATGGAAAACGATAAACCAAGAAACAAGAATAAAATTAACATGTTATGCATGTGAGCATGTTGTATGTTGAAAAATCATTGATAGAAAAGGAAATTAAATATGTTAATGTAATTTTTCATATAGTTATCCATAAATATGGTTCAACATATCCTTGGAGTAGCTGTGATATTTTCCAATAATGACTTGAGAGTGTGGGTGGGGAGAATTAATGGGACACATTTTATTACATGAGGATGGTAATGGTAAAGTTAATGGGAGAAAATTTATTATGTTTATTATATTAACTTACATGGATTCACATTAGTGGGGAAAGAGGGAGTTAATGGGAGAAACATAATGAGGGAGTTAATAGGATACAATTTAATAATTTTCTTCCATTATGACCAACCACCAATAATTGAAGGTGGAATAAGTTAATGGGAGAAGCTTATGCCTACACCCTCACTTCTCATCACTCGCACTCCCACCCTCACTAGGGTGAGGGTGGAGATGCTGGGATTTGTTGGAAGAAATTTAATATGGGTTGGGGAGGAATTAATAAGAGAAATTGTATTAAGTTTCTCCCAATATTTCCCTCCAACCCCACTTATTTAATGTTTCTAAATTTTCCCACTCTATATGTATCATTGATTTTAATATTTCCACCAAGTAATGAATGGATTAGTTATAAATCAATAGTAAGAATATATAAGAATACCTTCTATGTTTCTTTTGTTAAATTAATAGTTTGGTAATCTTGTTTCCCAAAGGGAGAGATATTTTTAGCTCACATTTTTTTCCATTAATATATATCTCTTATACATTGGTTAGAACATTTGTATTTCTCATTGTGAATGAAAAGTAAATTATCTCTTTATTATTGATCATATAGTGAAGAAATAACAAAAAGAAAGAATAAATGAATTTTAAAAGACATTAAACCAAATTAAGGTAAGTAGAGAGAACATTAGAGTATGCTTAAAATACCTGTATTTCTGGAAGCATGCCTGAATTACATGTAAAAAAGAGACTTGCTATAGCACTAATTGAACTAAAAATTTTAGTGGTCATTGATCCCGGTATTCCATAATCTCTCCTTGGACTATTATAACCTACACATTCAATGTAACATAATAACCAGAAAAACAAACACACCAATTCATCAGAAAATACAAGAAATATACCAACATTAGAATGATGCTTTAAATGATTTCTAAAATATAAATATGCACTCATAAACAATACAAGTAATGTAATGGAAAGTAAAATGGAGAGAACAATACCATCTTTTATAGATAACACAATAGAAACTATGATATAGATGAGAGTTAGAAATGTTGAAACACCCAACCAAAACCTTAGCGCTGACAAGTGGGGAATGCTAACTGCAAAAATAAAGCATGTCAATCCTGCGAGTGAAATACAATATGGTAGCTTCAAGAGGCTTTCATTGTTGTACATGGTATATATTGCCTGAAAAAATTCAATAAGTATATATAAGAATTTGCATTATGTTCTACATGGTATGTATTGCCAAAAACATGGAAATAAAGCGTATCTAAGAACCAATCATTATGTTCTATTTTGTGCATAAATTCATGTGAAGTTAATCATTATGTTCTATTTTGTGCATAAATTCATGTGAAGTTGAAACTAATTTATGAAATATGATTTTGTTGTTTTTCTTTTCTAACATATATTTAAGACAATATTTATATTTAGTGAATTTTGAATTTATTTTTTTTATTAATCATAGCATGTAATTAATTTTAATTATTTGAATTTTGAATTTATTTTTTTATTAATCATAATATGTATTTAATTTTAATTTACATTTTGATTAGTTTTAGGAAAATATATTTATTTATTTTTTTATAGGTTACAAAGATAATCACTCTTCCCAATCATTTTTTTTAACATATATTTCCTAAATCTTGAATTTCTTCTCTATTAATTATGGTATGTAATTGATTTTAGTTTACAYTTTTATTATTTTTAGGAAAATGTATTTACTTTTTCTTTTTTCTAGGTTACAAAKAAAATCACTCCTSCCAACTACCCTAGCTAAACCYAATACTTAATTATTGTCTATATAATTTGTAAAATATTATTTTACTATTTGTATGTGTTGAATCATTAATTTTATTTTTTATCACTCAAAACAAATTTTTTTTGTTTGCTAGTTTGTCACCACTCTGTCACCAACTATTCTACACCTCAAGACATATTCCAAACAATTTTAATTTGAAATATAAAAATACATTGCAATTTATTAATTAATTTCCAATAAAAAATTATATATATAATACAATTTTCAAAAATAAAAAACATATGAAAAAATTATTAACATACTTTCAAAGCTTCTCCTGCCAAAATGATAAATCCAGTGTTAACCATAAAAAGATTAATGTATTGTAGAGTCCAGGTCACATAATACATTCCTTTACCTGCAATCAATAAAAAAAAAATACATAATCAATAAAGAACTAGGTAACTAGTATTTCACATTTAAAAAAATTGAGAACACATCAAATGCATAATCAATAAAGAATTTAGTAATGTACACATTCAAAAAATTAATATGTAATTACAAAGCTATTAACGGAAAAATTTTATTTAAACATTAAAATTATTAAATATATAATCAATAAAGAACTAAGTAACTACTATTTCACATTAAAAATAAATTAAAAAACACACATCAAATGCATAATCAATAATAAAAATTGAGTAATGTACACATTCAAAACGCTAATATATAATTACAAAGATATTAAAGAAAATTTATTTAACATTTAAAATTGGTGAATGGAGTAAATATTAACATATCAAAAGAAAACGTATATTAAATTTAATGTGAGTCCTTTGACATTTTATTAAAGCTATTTTATTTAAAATAATTTGATATTTTTTTATTTTTAGAATTGTTTATCAATAAATTAAAAATAATATATTTGATAATAATTTTAATATTTTATTTATATTCCATAATTTCAAACACTTTTCAAGTTTTATTGTAAAATTTTATAATCCTAAATAAATAGGATTTGGAATTTACTAGACTAGATATATCTTAACTATGGATCTATCAAGTGTGTAGAGGGATCAAATCTCAAGTGTAAAAATTGAGGAAAGGTTAAAGGTTTTCACCTCAATATATTTAATCCCTCTCCTCACTTGATAGATCCGAAGTTAAGATGATAGGTTGGTTTCAGTGGTCGGAAGTCACACAAAATTTTTACATGATCAACATTATGTATATGTATATCTCTAAGATTAATATGATCATTTGAAATTTAGTGAATTTCCTCTATTCATTGAAAGTATAAAGAGTATTATCAATAAGGAATAATGCCAATTTATTTTCTTTATTTTTATTCTAATGACATAATTTATAAGGGTGAGTGCAAGCTAACTATAGTCTCTCATGACTCGTTAGTGGAAATGCAAACTTGGAGGGATTATTGAAGGTACTTTTACAATGAATTTGAATATGGTGGAAGAAGATGAAACATATGAAATTGAATTATATTTCCAAATATAAAACTTTTATTCATATAAATTGTGAATAACTATGTTAAATTTGATTTTTTATAACAATGGTATATTATTTTTCCAACAAAATATAAGGTATATATTTTTGTTCATGCAGGTGTTGAGTACCTTAATGATGAAACTTCGTTACAAAAACTTGTATAATTGTAGAGAACCCATTTTTCTTATGTGGTGTATTTTTTGGAAATTTATAATATTAATTTTGTATTTTTTTTCTTAAATTATCAAAGTCAACATATCCCTGAAATTACAATGTCTATTGTTACAATGTCTATTGTTCGTTCAGGATAAGAGGGTATTAACATGATCAAAGCAATTTAACTTTTTTTTAGATAGTAGATATCGGTCTCCTCTAATGACTTATATAACTCACTCGACAAATTTTTAAGACGAAAAAATGTTATAGAAACAATAAGAGAGATACACATTCTAGGATTTTGATATATGTCGAGACAAAAATAGATTAAAAATAGTAAAACTTATTAATTTAAAAAAACATTGTATATTTGGAATCTACATAGCCAACTCTACGTGTGTATGTAGTTTTGTCAGTAACTAAATTGTGTAGCCTATAGAAAAATAATGTCAAAAATAGAGTTATGGAGAGGAATTCATAAAAATGGAGGTTTGTATGTATTTGCAGACTGAACCACTAGGTTTCTCATATTGAACCTAAATCTAAGGAAACCAACTCAACAAA